>WSXT02065605.1:0-12489 GCA_011762715.2 Neuroterus valhalla | reverse complement strand
ATACATACATACATACATACAGACACATTCGTAAAAACCTGTTTTTCGGGTTCAGGGGGTCTCAAAACGTGGACATTCGACAAAAACTGGGGGGTCAAATTTTACACAAATTCGATACCTTCTCGATGAAAATGTAAAAAAAGCTAACTGAGAAAATAGCGCTAGAGAACAACATATTAAAAATAAATTTGTAATCATGAAAATACTATCATTAAGCAATAACCTTCTAAGATAATTGGAAATGAACATTTCGAAATTTTATTAGAATATCATTAGAACTGATTGATCGTTATTTTCCTAATTTCCGTTCATTCAAGTTCTTTTTACATTTTCATCAGAAAAGGTATTAGATTTGTGTTTAGTTCGCCCCCCCCCCCCCCCCCCCCCCCCCCGTCCCCCCGACCCCCTTGCTCCCCCCCCCCCCCCCCACCGTTTTTGTCAAATGTCCACGTTTTGAGACCCCCTGAACCCAGAAAATGGTTTTTACGAATAAGTCTGTCTGTATGTGTGTATGTATGTACGTCTGTGAGCACGATACTTACGAAAAAACGAATCTATTTTATCGCAATTTGATTTCTGTAGTAAGTAATAAGTGACAAAATTTATCCTCATGACTTTTTTGCCGAAAACAAAAATGTCAGAGTTATGGCATTTCCAGAATTCAAAAATATAAACAAAAATAGTTGTTTTTCGCCAAACAACGCAAGATATAAAAAAAAGTTAAAGAACAAAAATGTTTTTACTTGGGAAACCTATAAGATCGTGAATACAATTTTTTTATTTTTCTCAAAAAATCGAAAATTCCCAATTTGATCGCACAAAAAATAATGAAAGATAATCTGTGAACTCTATAACTTTAAAAAGAATGAAAACTCGATCGTGCTTCGGCACCTATTTTGAAGGACCAAAAAGACCAGTCAAGTTCGTTAACCAGCTATTTTGAATGAAAAATCAGAGATTCGGAGCATTTTGAGAATTTTTTTGGACTTTTTTTCCAAGATTAAAAAATGTTATGTACAGTTTCTCGTAGTAGGTAAAAAGTGAAACAATTTATCCATATGTTTTTTTTTGATAAAAACAGAATTGTCGGAGTTGTGGCATTTTCAAAATTCAAAACTATATAAGAAAATGAGAATTTTTAGCCAAACAACGCAAGATATGAAAAAGTTTCAAGAAAAAAAATTTTTCTTTTTGGAAGCCCTCCAGGATGATCTTTACAACTTCCTGAGTTTTCTAAAAAAATTGAAAATTCAAATTTTGGTCGCACAATAAATAATAAAAAATAGGAAGATTCATTCTTTGGTCAAAGTATGCAAGGTACGACAAATGTAACTGAACTAAACTTGTGCATCAAAAAAAGATCTAGAAATTTGGTGATATTAACTTTTTGATGGGACGAGTAGTTTTTGCTTCATTTATAAAAAACCATATAAAAAATGAAAAGAATGAACTTTTGGACCATTGACACGAGCTAAGGAAAAATGAAATAGACCCAAGTTCTTTACCCAAAATATATCTTTAAATACTGTTCATACTATTCATTTTCCTGAAAATTCAACTGCGTTTTCTCTAGAAATTGTCTTCTTGTCTTGAAAGTATACGCTTCCGTTGGAAATCTAACCCTTCTATTGAATATTAATAAATTCTTATCCGTTTTGTTTGAAATTCAACTATTTGGTCAACATTTGTCTCTTCGGAATGGAAGTGATTTTCCATATTGAGAGATCAAATGTTTCGCAAAATTTATCTTTTAGGGTTAAAAATTATATTTTTCTTTATAAATTCCAATAATTATTAGAAAATTCGTCTTTTTAGTTTAAAATTAATCGTCCGAACTAAAAATAAAAATATTTTATTGCTACTAAAGATTCAGCTACTTTGTAGGAAATTCAGTTATCTTCGTTGTGGATTCAGCTTTATAGTTGAAAATCCATCTCTCTAATAAGAGATTCACCAATTTTTGGTAGAACTCCATCTTTTTTGTTTGGAAATTCAACTGTTTTGTCGAAAACGATTTTTTCAGGTTCAAAATAAATTTTTTGATCTCAAAATAAAAGTTCTCGATTTTTGATCGAAATTGAATTTTCTATTTGAAAATAAAACTATTTGGTTTAAACTACATGTATTTCATTCAAAATTCTTCTTCTTTGAAAAAATTAAACCTCCTGGCTGGAAATTCTTTCTTTGTTGTTGGAATTTGACAGTTTTTATGAAATGTCATACTTTCTGTTTGATGATAATTTAATTGTCCAGATAAAAATACCTAGTTCCTTTCAACGAGTCATTTCCTCATCTCAAGCATATCAAAAAGATTAAGAAAATGCTTGCCTAGTTTTAATATTGTGAAGAACGTTACAAAATCGCGTTTCTGATCAAACTTTTTTAATGATTGATGAAATCGACGGAAATATACCTATTCTTTATCGTTGTACATTCTTAAGGGAAAATCTGAGCGTTGTTCAAAAAACAGAAAATCGTCATTCAAACTGTTGATTCAAGAAAAGTTATTCAGAATTTAGTGTTTAAGCTCCCACAAAGAGCAAACTTAAGCGATTAATTATGAGTCTTAGAAGTCTCTTTGGTAACTTCAGAAAAGGAAATGGAACAGAATATGTATAAGGGAAGTCAGAGTGACAGCAAAGGACCATAAACTTGGTATGAGTTCGTAATATGCCAAAAGACTCGTTTCCCTCAAAGATTTAAGGACGTGACTTTTATAAATGATATGTATTAACTTACAGAATCCAGGGGATTTCATTTCTGATTTGGGGTAAAAAATGGTCTATTTCGGGGATTTCGAGATAATATGAGTACCACATGTTATTGACAAAAAGTTTTTATATTTCAAAACCCTAATTTTTTTTAGGATTCAAAGAATTTTTCCTAAAGATTAGTATCGGAAAATTCAACTATTCTATTCCCGGGGAAAAAATGATAAGTTGAAAATTTCACTATATGCTGAGGATGCGCCTATTTTTTGAAAACCTATCTTCGTTGCAAATTTTGATTATGGTTTATTGAAAATTAATCTATTTGTTTGAAAAAATCAACTATTTAGTAGGAAATTCGTATTCTTTCGATAAATCCACTTTGTTAAAAACTTGTTTATGTTGTTAAAAATTATTTTCCGAATCTCGGAATTCAAAACCCTGTTTTCTCAAAAAAACTATTATTTTATTTTATTTTTCTTGTACTTTTAAGCCATAATCCCTTCCGGGGTAAACGTAACTAGTTAAGAGTTGTATTTTGTTGAGTTGGATACACGGGAAGACACCAATCTTCCGCCAACATGCCAACAGCACGCGATATTCCCGGACTATTCCCTAGTTTTTTGGGCGTTTCATGGCCGTTTTTTCCAGTTGAAAATCAAATTATTTGTTCTTAAATTCACTTATTTCTTTGAAAATTCATTTCGTTTTAGAAAAGTAATCTTCTTCGTAAATAGCTCATATTTGTTGATCAGAAACTCAAGTTTTTAGTTTCGAATTTACCTATTTGGTTTATCTTTTTTGGCTGTGAACTGAAAATGTCATAGGTTCAAATATTTTGTTGAAAATTCATCTTTCAGTTGAAAATTTGACTATAATAGGTCACAATTCTTCATCGATTTTCAATTTTTTTTTGAAAAAATTTAGTATTGAATTCTGAAGAATTTTTTCGAGACTGATTTTAAAATTTTTGTTTATTTAATTTTTATGGAGCTGCAAATAGTGAAAAAAATGTTGATTTTGAGAGTTCTTTTCTCTCATTCTTTCGAAAATTTTTCTTAGTAGCATCAGGCCTAAGGTTTGATGCGAAAGGGTCTGCAGAAGAGAAAAATTTTGTAGGTATCAAGTTATTTGTTATAAACAAATTTTTGCAACAAATAGCCAGTATGATGGATTATGTTTTTATGAAGTACATTTATGCATCGAAATCGCTTCTTTAGAGAAATGAGGTGAAATATGATCATGAAAATATGGTATCCGATATAATTTGTTAAATTTATTATTAATTATTATAAACATATTCATTATTCGAACAGTTTCAGGCAGAACCGAACCGAATTTTTTTCCCGATCGTCTTCGAATCTCATTGCGTGAGATAAACCTTGATGTATTTATGCTATTCGATATAATCTGTTTCATTTATTAACAATTATTATAAACAATTGCATGATTTGAACAGTTTTAGGCCGGAGTGAACCGAATTTTCTCCCGGATGTCTTTGAACATCATTGCCTGTGATGCCCTTTGATATTTTTCGGCTCAAAATATCACTCAATATTTTTATAATCGAATCATTTGAACAAAGTTTCCATTATGGAAATCTCGAGCTCTTCAATGCAGAATGAATCGTCCTTAAAATGTGGACTAAAATCACGAAATTACCATAATATTAAAGACGACCGGCAGAAAGTTTGGTTCGTTTCTGTAAAAACTGTATGAAGCATGCATTTGTTTATAGATTAGATTAGATTTATCACTCCATGTATACCCTTTTCGGATTTTTACATAACTATTTTCCCCCCTCCCACAGGAGATCATCAGACATTGAGCCCTTCAACTCAAATCCCTTCCCGAAAATCCCTAATAACCCTAAAACGCCTGAACATTTGGTCAGAGGAGAGGAAAACTGCAGAAAACCAAAACTCCTGAGCGCAGTGGATTATCGGCAGACGAGTCTAGATGTAGACATTCGATAGCATCGATTGTCTACACCGATCCTCGGTGTCAAATCTCCCGCTCGAAAGTAATTAAACATGGTGAAAACACGACTAAGTGAGAATCACGAACAGTCACCCGTCCAAACGCTAACCGCGCCCAATCATGCTTGACATTCGAGATCCCGCCCAAGTCGGAAGTCACCACGCAGCTACTGCCGTCGGTCATGCAATTGTTTACAATTTCCGTCGATTAATTTAACAAATTATATCAGATGATAAAAACACATTGATGTGTATCACAGGCGATGAGATTCGAAGACAATCGGAAGGAAAATCGGATTCGTTTCTACCTAAAACTGTTTATAAATATTGTTGATGAATGAAACAAATTATATCAGATGACAGAAGTACATAAAGATGTATCACAGGCAAAGAGATTCGAAGACAATCGGAAGGAAATTCGGTTCGTTTCTACCTAAAATTGTTCAAATCATGCATTTGTTTGTAATAATTGTTAATAAATGAAACAAATTATATCCGATGACAGAAATACATGTGGATGTATCACAGGCAAAGAGATCCGAAGACAATCGGAAGAAAATTCGGTTCGTTTCTGCCCTAAACTGTTCAAATCATGCATTTATTTATAACAATTGTTGATAAATTTAACAAATTATATTGGATACCACATTTCCATTATCACATTCCACCTTTTCGCTATAAATGAGTGATTTCGATGCAGGAATCTACTTCGCAAAAACCTAATCCATCATACTGGCTATTTGTTCCAAAAATTTGTTTATAACAAACAACTTGACATACCAACAATTTTTTTTTCTTCCGCTGACCCTTTCGCATCAAAACTGAGACCTGATGCCACTTAGAAAAATTTGCACAGAGAATTAGAGAAAAAAATTTTCTTAAATCAACATTCTTTCCACTATTTGCAGCTCTATAAAAATTCAAACAAACGAAAATTCCAAAATTGGCCTCGAAAGTTGTCCTTAGAATTCAATACTGAACTTTTCCAGAAAAAAAAATTGAAACTCGATGAAGAATTGTGACCTACGGGTTATTTTGAACATCGTTTTTTCATTTTGCCCCACTGTGCGGCGTTGTCGTTGAGGTAGTGATGCCGAAATAGGACCCTTCTTACGGATTGTCTAAAATTTTCAGAATATGTAGAAAATATTGTTTTCTAACGGTTCATACCCTATAAGGCCGATCCGACTGTTTCAAAAGTCAGATACGACCAATTATGTTTACTATTTCTGCATGGGTATCCCATAGCTAACACGGACAATCACCACATTACAAAGTCTAGTATAGAAACGAAGCCTAATATTGAGCTTAAGAACAACAGATATAAAAGTCAAAATTTTACGCCTTTTTCGTAGATTTCAGAGGAGTGTTCCCTTCAGTTAATAGAGGGAGGTTGTGGGAGGCTGTGGATGAGAGGGGAGTTGAGAAAGATCTGATCAAGAGGATAAGAAAGGTTAATGAAGAGCCGAAGGGATAGGGTAAGAGGGGGGAACAGGATCTCGGAGGGTTTCTGGATGGATAGGGGGTTGAGGCAGGGGTGACCGTTTAGCCCAATGCTTTTCACGATCTTAATCGCTGACATTGAGAGGAAGCCAGAGGAAGGAGAAGTTGAGGGAAGGAGGGTAGGAAGTGGTGGTGCTTGGAAGTGGGAGGGGGCGCCTGTGCAGGAGGTGGAAGAGTTTGTATACCTGGGATTCCTATTCAGGAGGAATGGCAAAGTGAATGGTCATATAAAAGAGAGAATAAGGAGGGCGAATGTTGTGATGAGGCAGGTATGGGGTTCGGGAAAGGGGTTGTTTGCAGATGACTTTGTAAGGAGGGTCAAGCTGTTCGATTCGCTTATGATGAGTGTGCTACTGTATGAAAGAGGGCAGGAAAGGGCGATTGCATAGGTGAAGAGGGTGCGGGGTAATATGGAGAGGAAGAGAAGGAATTAGGAAGAGGAATAGAGGAAGATGTGTAAGGAGGAATATAATCTGAAAACTCCTCGCCAATGCAGTTCGCACACTTGTTTAGTACTTGTTCTAGAAGTTTTACACCATGTCCGGACCTGAAGCTTCCTAATTACTAGATCTTTTCAAAACCGGAGTAACGTCTGAGTCTGTGATATGAGTAGGTTCCATGACAGGGTTTCCGCCTGCTCTTTTCTTCTGTAGTATAGACTACGCAGCGTTTGAATCGTTTCTATTTTTTTCTCCTTACATTTAACCAGTAATCAGACATGTCTCCCAGTTAGGGAAGTTCAATGATTAGCTGCATATTTTAATCTCTCTTTGGCTTGCGATAAAACTTTCTCTCATCTGCTGAGAAATTTCAGTTTTTCTGCCTTCTAGCACTACTACTATTTACATGATGTGTCAGCATTCTAGATCTATTTCCTTTCTTGTATGGGGTCGATTGTTAAAATTCACTCCGTAATTTACTGACATCCATATCCAACCTTATTTTCCATGTTGGATCTTGTTCTCTCCTAAGGGCAAAGATTGCATTTGTAGGCCTTGTTTAACGACTTAGCGTCCCCAATAACTACCACAGCCACAAAACCTACAAGACTACTTGAGAATCAAGGAATTTATATAGGAAGATTGAGCTTAGTATGTGGAGAAGGGAAAAGAAGGGATAAGGTCAAGATCGATCTGTAAGTCATCTTCCTACAGAAAATTGCCGTCGACATATCTCCATGCTTGCATAGATTTTCCGATCTCTTCACATCCATACACCCCTTCATGCAAGCTTCCATGTCTCTATAACTCTTCATTTCTTCTGTCAGCAGTGAATCACTCGCACATTCCAATTATTCTTTTTTCGGTCAACCACTCTCTACTTCACCTTACAAAGAAACACTAGCTCCGTTGATCGTTTTTCATTCATTCTCTCAACCTGACTAAACCATGTTGTCAAATTTCATTCACTATTATCAAACAATGCGTCTTCCATTGAACATTTTTTGAGATCCTGCTCTTTACTCATTTGTCAATTGGCGTTTCACTGAAAATATTCTGCAAGAATTTCGTGCCAACCTTGTTTACTCTCCTTCTATCTTTTTTTATAACGCCCAGGTCTCGCTACAGCACAGAAAAGAGGGTCTGGGAACATAATAATACATCGAATTTTCTTTTTTATCTGTTACAGTTCCGTTCTAAGTAACAGCTCGTATACCCTCCCGATGATTTTCCCATCCTCATTTCAACGCCTAACAATCTCTTCATCTATCTTTCCATCAGCAGTAGATATACTTCTGAGATACACAAAATTACCAACTGGTTTTATCCCTTTCATTATTCGAGGCATGGTTGCATACTGTTTTCTTAGCAATTCTCTTAAATATATAATACTATCACATATTGCTTAGACTGCTTTTGAAGTCAACCATCCACTGCATGATCGTTCATACCTTCTTGAAGTTCAGCTCTATCCACCTTGTCGATAGATTTTTCTGGAACAACAAAATCGCAGAAAACTTTTTTGTTAACTCTCAAACTCGTTTCTGTGACCTGTCTTGAGCTGAGTATTTAATCTGCGAATGATTTCCCCAGCATGATGCCCAATTGCAGTTCTAAGATAATTTCCTTACTTATTCCCATAATCTGATATTCAAGTATAACTCTTTTCCTTGTGAATAGGAATGATATAACCGTCTTTCTTTAATCATTATAAACTTTACCGTTCACAGCACACATATTCGTGAATTCACTTGGCCACACAAAAAAGTATCCGCCACCGCTTCTGAACATTCCAGCGGCGATATCATCCGCACCAGCAGTCTTACTATTCTTTAGTTCCTCAATTAGGTAGACACTGTCATCGTTATCGATTCTTCTTCCGTAGTCTACGACCAGATCGTCAAGCATATCATCTTTTGTGTATTTGTTGTGATGGAAAGAGTTCGTGTGAATAATGTTTTATTATACCTGATCTTCTTATTCCGGTAAAAGTACTATAGACCCGGAGAGGAAAAGACAATTGAAAATGTGAGGATTCAATATAATTGGTTTATTGCAAACACATAAATACACTCGCTCAGTCTTTTAGGTAAGGTACAATTCACCATGTGCGTGAATTTTACATCGACGCTTGCGGTTCTGTCTCTTTTTTCGCGGGTACAGTCTTATCCCTAAAAAAACGATATTGAATACACCACGGGCTTCGTTGCCTTTCACGACTCTCTGGAGCGTGTTTTTGCGTGCCCGGAGGGTGATTTGGAGATCAATTAGCACTCTGTGGGCTATTACAGTGTCCCCCACAATGTGCTGGAAAGAAAACATAGAGATCTGGAGCTTGAAGCAGCGTACCCAGATTTGCTTAGGTTAGTCAAAAATGCCTGGAACCTGTGACAGCGTGCCCAGGGTACAAATCAAAATAAACACGAGATATGGAGCCTGGTGCAGCGTACCCAGAGTATATCACAGAAAGAGAAGGGTTCTGGAGCCTGTTGCAGCGTGTCCAGAAGTCAACTTAATTCAAGAGCAGAACCTGGAGCCTAGGACGGCGTACCCCAAGCACAACTTAAATAAATACGAGATCTGGAGCCTGTTTCAGCATAGCCAGAGTACAACTAAAGATAAATGCGAGGTCTGGAGCCTGTTGCAGCGTACCCAGAGTGTAACTCAACCTCAGAACAGAGTCTAGAGCCTGGAGCAGCGTACCTAGAGTACAACTTAAAACAAATACAAGGTCTGGAGCCTGGTGCAGCGTACCCAGAGTATGGCACTGGAAGAAAGGATTTCTACGCCTGTAGTTGGTTGCGGGAGAGAGGATCCTGCGCACCTAGTGTCACTTGCTCGGACCTATCCCTACCGTGTCTCGCCTTCCAGGCGGCTACCTTCCTGTAGGACTTTTCCTCGTGTGGTTAGTTAACCTTGCCTTAGGCGTTGGTCGGAAATGGGTCTGTTTTATGATGCTCTGTGACCTAGCCTCTATACAATTCTTCCGAAAATATAATCCTACTGTCTCATACTTTGTCAAAAACTTACACGATTTTCAACTTAACCTCCTTAACTCTGAATATCTTAGTGCTATTACTTGCCCTACTGGTCTTTATAACCCATTCTCAGAATAACTTATTTTTCTCTACAAAATCATTTTTCATTTTTATATCCTTGCTTGTCACAACTAGTATTTCTTCTCCCCTGTTTTTCTTCCCATAATCAGTTTCTAGCCTTATCTTTTTTTACATTGCTAACACCTCTTCTTTTCAACGTTCTGAAGTACGGTCCTTTTTTCTCTTCAGAAGCCACGTGGATTGCAACATCACATCAAGCATTATATCCAGTCTTCATTCCTACAGCAGTAGTAGTGTAGACTCCAGATGCACTCTCAGATATGCTGTCTCGTATCATTATCCACTCACCTTGTACCTTTTTATTGCATTCAAATTCTCACAGTATACTTTTTGTACTTCTGGCTTCTGTGAATTCTCCGTTCCAACTTGCAACTGCTTGGACTTATTATAAATTTTTATTCGCCCCCACCCTCAACCGAGATTTATTCTTGAATCTATAAAGTTGTGACTTACTTCACAACCGGAACCGCTTATAACTCTTGTATCTCTTACTATTCCCTTCAGCTTTATCCGCTACAACAAAGTCAATCATGCCGTGGCTTCCGTCTCTGCACCAAGTATACATTTGCATAATTACATAACAATTCCAGGCGTTCGCAACAAAGAGTCATTTTTCTGAGCAAATGTTACCAGTGCTAGATTTACACTAGGGGCTCTAGGGGCCTAGGCCCAGGGCGGCAAAATTTAGGGAGCGGTAAGTTTTTGCTGAAGATTATTTATGAATGAACACTTTCATTGTCATTATTGAAAACCTTGATTCTGAGTTATGAAAGAGATGCGCAGCATATAAAGGAATTGATGAAAAATTCTCAGTTATTCCTCATTTTGGCTATTTTCGTCCCAGTGAAATTCGTAAGGAGCCAAAATATTTGAGAAACATTTATTCTTCAGATCTTGAGTGAACATTAGATGACGAGATTGTGCACCTCTTCGCATTTTTCTCCGCTCAAAAGATGGAACACAATTCACCGTCTAACCTTTTGAAACTTTTGCGTACGAACGACTTATATACTGAGTTTCCTAACGTGGAGATAGTTTATCGTATAAACGGAAAAAATATGTCCCGTAAAGAGTGTAGAATTAGCCCAGGAGTCTTGGACGGGAACCAAAATGTTGGAGAACTTGAAAAAATTTTGATAAAAGATTCAAAACTTTACAATACTAAATGTGAACGAGTCTTGTAATGATCAACAATAGTATAGGAAAAATATTTCTTATTTACTATACAAAATTTGAATAAAAAGCTGAACCTCACCATGCATTAGTATAATTTTTCATAAGCTTATTACATTCATTTTCAAGGATTATTCAAAGAATTACTCTTTGAAATGAAGGAAAAAATATTCATCCGCAAATCTCATAAAAAATACTCACAGTACAAGCCGATTGAAGCCCAAAAACGTTTATTATTCCGTAAATTTTTAAAATTGAAAAAGAAGATAAAACTGAATGCGATATCTTTTTTCATAACAATCAAGATAGTTTTTTGTCCCCAAATTAACTGAGTAGAAAAAGATTTTTCAACCAAAGAGTTAAATTTTGAAACCGTGAGGTGAATCTTGAAATAATGAATTTTCAACAAAGTAGTTAAGCTTATAGCTAATTCTTCGAGAAGTAGGAAAATTGAAAAATTTTATTCTGAATCTCATGCATCACATCTAGACTTTAAAAAATATATATTTTGAGACATTTTATAAAATGTCTGGATGGGACGCATGATAGTCAAGGGATCATTTTTTGTAAATTTTCCTACTGCTCGAAAAATTGTTTCATAATTCCTGGATGTAAAAAAGTTTGGACTTCAACCTCTCTCCATATTCTGATGTAACATAAGCACAAAGTTTAATTTCCATAAAAATGAAATAAAATTCCTACCAAGAAGACAAATATCGTCTCGGAAAAGACGAATTTTCAAGTAAATAAATCAGTTTTCAACAAAAGTGTTGTATTTTCGAGTCAATGAGACGAGTCATCTAAAGAACATTTGACATTTTTAACCCAAATATATGGGTTTTCAATAAAAAAGTGAATTTTTGAACATCAATTTGAATTTGTACCGAAATGTGGGAGTTTCATTTCAGAAATATGATTTTTTTTTAAAATGGTTATCTTCTATCAAGTAGTTTATTATTTGAAAAGAAGAATTCCTTTTTTTTCATTTGATCTTGAGAAGTAAGAAAAATCAAAAAACGAATGCAATATCTTCTTTTATAACTTCTCAAATCGATTTTTTGGGCTCCAATGACAATCAATTTTTATGTGAATTTTTGAAGTTATTTTAGAAAAAAATATTCAATATCTTGTTCTATAACTGACTGAAATATAATGGATGTTTGGGCTCCAAATTAACTAAGTTAAAGACGATATTTCATAGGAAGAGTTTAATTTTCAGACCATAAGGTAAATCTTGAAGAAATGAGATTACACAGGCCGACAAAATTTGACAATGGTCCGTAACCAGAAACCACACCTAGTGTACCCAAAGGCTTTTGCTGCGCTGAATCCGAATCCGACCTCAGAAAAATTCCAGCACCCTCAGTTTCCAAGATATTCTAACCTAAAAGGGTCAAAAACACGTTATTTTGATGTATTCGAAGCCCCTAACATCGCGAAAGAATTTTTCTTCTCAAAACTCACAACGGCATCGTGAAGAACTATACTTCACCTTCAAAATGCAAACTCTAACTTTTCGATACGATTTTTTTGGGCCGAGATGTGGCGAATTCAAATATGAAAAATT
>WSXT02065583.1:0-12489 GCA_011762715.2 Neuroterus valhalla | reverse complement strand
TTTGCTCCCTTATCATCAATCTTGTTTTTGTAAGATATTTATTTTTCATTCGTGATTTTCAAGGAAGGGAAAAGTCAATAATGATACGCACACATGATGGAACTCTCTTGATGCTTGCTTTTCATAAATTGATGTGCGTGACTTTTTTCATGTACATTAAAGAGATTATTGACTCAGATGAATAAAGTTAATAGGGAAATATAGATTCGTTTTTGTTTGAATGTGATCGAAAATGTTACACAATCTTTTACTAAACTTCCCTTCTCCTCACGTAGCACAAATATCAACTTGGAATGGGAAATTGCTGCATTTCTTCTAAAAAGTCTTTGGCGAACGCACGCAATACTTTCGGTGAAAATTCGTTGTTTGGTAGGATGGTTTTCACATCATTTCATTTTAGAAATGTTGAGTCACTTTGATATTCTTCACTTGAATGTTGGCTTATAGCCTTATAATATTTATCATGTTGGCCAATGATAGTTCTTTATAGCGACATCGCGAGTTAAGATTCTATTTGCAGCTGCGGTTTCGCGGTGTTTTGTTTCCTTCACAGGTTCACTCTAGTTTTGAGTTTCTTCTGTATCATTCGGTAGGAGTGGGCGTTCCAGCGTGTAGACAGTGGTTGTCATAGCTGTTCTCCGACTGCCCTTACAGGCAGACGGGTCATCGCCTGGTGAAGCATCGTTGAATAGGTTGCATGCAATTGTGATCAAGTGAGCTGGTTTTTGCTAGTCAATCGTCTGCTGTTGTTGTAGGAAGTGGCGAGTCGGATGACTGATTACCTCCAAGTGCGTCGGGATCGTTTGTTCTGGAAGAACCATCGTGATCGTAGCTTTCGGAAGTTCCATCTGTGCTAATTTTCCTGAAGTATCCCCAATGTTTTTGATACAGTTTGGTTGCCTCGGCATGGAGCTCCTGGACATACATGGGGACTGATATATTATCTTTTGATCGATCATAAACTGAAGTAGCGTTCTCCCGACGCTGGCTCACGCCTGTCCGTGGTTATCACTTCAACACTCCATACTTTGTGAAATCCGGCTCAAACAGGAAATGGATGTAATATGTTTTTTCCCTCTATTGTTAGATTGTTAAACGATCTCCTTCCGATTGTGTTCTCGCGTTGTCGTCGCAGTAGTGCTTGATCTTTATTCCGTGACTTTGATGGCTACGTCGGCCGTGGAATTGCTACTGAGAGGGTTTCCTATGCCTGACAGACAGGTAACGCGAGAGAAAGAGACTAACAAGGACGCCGAAACCCAATCATGATAGAGAACTTTACAATTATTTTGAAATTCTGATCACTTACCAAGGGGCGGGTCGGAAGTCATCGCTGTCGGCCACAGCATGCAGGTTGGTAGTCATTGTGAGCTGCGCGATGGTCAGGGAGATCTCACTAATCAACTATCTGGCCAGCAGCGACATCTGTGGGACGCGGAAAATAGTAAAACATCATCTGTGCCTGTTGAGGATTCTTTGGCTAGCTCAAGCGATTTGAAGCTATTCAATTCAACAGAAATACCCCGGAAGAGCATCAACTGGTATACATCAATGAATGAAGAGTTGGTGCGTGTCTACTATCAGAACGCAAAGTTAAGGACTATCTTCAACACTGTCCCGAGTATTAATAATAGGAAACCTACAGCTCAAGGTGGATTCTGAGCCATCAAGAGCAACATACTGAATACTTAGATGACTGAAAGAACTCTAGAGGTACCAAACTCACGACTCTCCGTGGCCCACCGTAGCCCTTCCAAAGTGCGAGGCGGGAATTGAACCCGCAATCAGACAGCGTAGGTCTAAAGCTCATGCCTTAGCCCCCACGACTAACTGACCATTCAAGGGTCAACAACTGATTATTTATCCAATATATTTGATTAACGAATGCTTCAATTTTCTAGTTTTTACTTCGATGATTCCGTTTTTTCTGCAAAATGAATCTTGATTATCTTACTCGTGCTTAAGTGGTATATCATATACTTTCACAGGCTAACTCCCTCTCTCCTTCTAGCTTTGCTTCAAGCTTTTCAACTTACCAAGAGAAAAATCTAGTTTCTTTCTTATGCAAAAATCTACATTTCTTGAGAGGAATCATTTTTAATAGAGACAGGAACATAAGAAAAGGGATGTGAGATTGATAAGGTGGAGGATGGTCTGGAAGTCCGGTCAAGGGTAGACAAGGAATCACACGCGGGCCAAAGAATGGTTTTAATGATGGATGAGATAGAAGAATCGCATGTTAAAATGTATGAAAGTGTATCTCCTAGATTATTCTGGTTTGGAATGAAAAAAGGAATCAGAAGACTATTTAAAGGGTGGAAATTCAAAAACGTATAAGAGCCATTTCAAGGAGGGTCAATTTTCCACCTAATAAAATACAAAAATGACCCTTCTTAAAATGGCTCTTATACGTTTTTGTATTCCCACCCTTTATTTATTGTAGCATCCTACGCTTATGTTGATGGTGACAGTTAAGAGGCGGAAGTAGAAATGGGTTAAGATGACTATAAAAGAAATACTAGCACTGAGGTAGATGGAATTAGGAATGCTGACGGTGAAATGGTATGGCATTCGGGCAAAGTGCAGGATTTTTTGAAGAAGCTATATGAAGGTGAAGCAGCGGAGCATAACAACAGTGGCACCGACACGGATACGTTAGACAATTCCGATGTAGGTGACGGAAGCAGAATCGGTATCGACGACATTATTTCCGCAATAAAAAAAACTGAGGAATGGCATGGCTGCTGATGTGGATGATATTTTCTCTTAAATGCTTGAATTCGGTGACGGAAACTTGTTTGTGTGGCCGTGTGAATTCACGAATATGTGTGCTGTGTATAGCGAAGTTCCAAAAGATTGAGGAAAGGCGTTTTCTGTCCAAATCAACAAGGAAAAGGTCGGTCCAGGCAACTGTGATAATTATAGAGTGACTAGCTTTCTAAGTGCTGTGAGAAAAATATTTACCAAAATACTTATTCATAAAGTCATGGGAGTAACAAAGGAAAGAATTTGGGAAGTTCAATGTAGATTTATATCAGGGAGATCATGTGCGGATTAGATATTAAGCATGGGATAGATCACCGACAAAAGCCTAAGGGTAAACAAAAAAGTTTCTGTGCATTCGTTGATCTGGAAAAAGTTTTTGACAAGGTTAATAGAGCTAAACTTTAAAGCGTCTGTTTACTAAAAATCCTGCATCTTAAACGAAGCTTTTGGATTGAAAAATAAAGAATAAAAATGAAATCACTTTTTACTGTTCGTAAAAAACACGCAATTATTTCCAAGATTGATATAATACCTATCTCGCTTCCTTTTCATACACATCCCTTGCTCTTCAAGAATCACATTATTCAGTTAGGAGTGGCTGATTATCCATTCGTAAAAACCTAATTTGATGAGTCAAGAAATTTACTTGTTCCATTCGGAGCTCTGTATTTTAATCTGAAAAAAGTTATGAAAATGGAAGAGATCGCGTATAGAGCAGCTCAATAAAGGAATGCAATCTTATTACCTTCTCAACTTTATTGAAACAATCAGAATGCCAAATTGCAAAAATTGCTAATACAAAGTCTCTGAAACATATCGCATTGCTCTCACATCTAATGATCAACGCTTCCGCACTTATTGCAAAAGGAGGCTTAGGAGGAGGGAATCTACGGAGGAGCATCTTATCCGCCTGCAATTTCGCAAAATCAGTCGAGCCAACCTCGAAATTTTTGAAGGCTTTAACTGCAGGAGTAGGTCTTGTTAAATCGATTGGATCATCCATTTGAATTACGAGAGTGTTCAAGAGTATACTTTTTATAGAAGTTGAAAATGTATGCCTTACTAGATTATGATCCCATATATCAGAGGACTCAAACGAAAGAACATAAGCACCAAGCTTAACATCGTCATTCTTGGCTATGACGATCCAAGGGTTTATTGCATAACCCTCTTTCGGATTACCGGATGGGTTTCTAATGATGACCAATGTAGGGTTCTCCAGTTCCACATGACGTTTCTCTTGATTTTCTCTGACTGCCTTCTCATATTCTTTTTGGTTATAATGAGCTCTTGGATTTCCACTCAAAGGATTTCCACCTTGCATTGATTCTGCAAGATTGATGAGGAATAATATATTAACATCATATCAACAATAAGAAGAACGTTGCTATTCTTATAAAAGATCTACTATAACCTCCCCAAAGAGCAACTTTCTACCTTTTTCATAAAGAAAATTCGTTCCAACGGAGAAAGATGTTCAAACAATTTATAGCAACATTTCATTGGCAGTGGAAAGTAATATTTGATGTATTTGATAGAATTTGTACAAAAAGAATGAAAAACATTTATTTCCTAGTAATAAGTTTTATAAATAAAAATCACAGAAGCGTATTTCTCCCTTACAGGGAATACGTGGTCAACTTTATGGTGCATGCGCGACCACTTCATATCATTTCTGGTCGGAAAAGGGAATAAGATTACTTAGTTTTTCGTTTACAAAAAAAAGTTTGATAGGCTTCATTTCCGAACAAGCTATCATTCATCGTTCGGGACGAGATGGTATGTTCTTCTAATCGATACAATTGCCAATTTTTAAAGCTATTATCGAGGTGAGTCCCATCAGAACGGAAAGCCGAAAATTGCTAGTCAAAGTGGATAACAATAGATATAACAGTCTGTATTTACCAGCGAAATCGGAGATGACGACCATGGTGACAAGCAGAGTGAAAACGGCTTTCATTTTTTAAAAACAGGGAAAACACTGAGCTGACTAGGAATTGAGTCACAATTCCTACTGATAAGTATTTTTTTTCTTCAGTTTATATACTGTTGTCCGCTACCCAATAGATGATCATCAGTGTTGTTTTTGTAGAATATTTATTTTTCACTAGTGGTCTTGAAGGTAAAAAAATCTCGAATAATTATAAACCACTCGACTGATGAAACTCTCCTGTTTACTCGATTTTTATAAATTAGCGTAGGCGACATTTTTCACGAACAATTGAGAGAATATTTGCATATCACGTAGACTGTTTACAAATGTTAGAATATTGCGCTCTTTATGTTTGAATGAAGTCGGGAATGGTATACAGTCTTTTATTGAACTCCTTTCTTCTTACGTATCTCCAAAAACAAATTTGGAAAGAAAATTTTTGCATTTCCATTAAAATATCTTTGGCAAATTAACTCAACACTCCTCTTGAAAATTAGTTTTTTTGGTAGAATGCAACTTTTATAGATTCAAAAATAAGTTTTTTGTAGCATAAAATTGATATTCCTGGTAGTGAAAATTCATCTTTTTGGCTCAGCTTCCAAAAGTCTCCATGAAGAGTCATCCCACTTTTGTTGAAAATCCAACTGCTTTCTCGGAAATGCGTACTTTCGCTTAGAGAAGTACCTTCTTGTATAGCCAATGTCATTTAGGTTTGAAAGTATCAGCTATAACAGGGATTAGAGTTAAGGTTTTGATTTTAAACGAAGTTTTGATCTGAATCAATGTTGATGTCATGTTTCTTTTTTTTGATTTTGATGATAAGATGATGAGAAGTAAGTCTCCGAAACCAAAAAGTCAAGGCTATAGACAAGTTCCAAACTTTTCATTCACAGTTCAGGATCTTTTAAAGGTTTCCCCAGATTCACTAGCATGGATACTAGAGAAAATTTCAAGGATAGCGTAGACCAGCAAAGGCAGTGAATCTGCTTCTAACTGCATATGAAAAACCTTGTTGTTTGGGTACTCTTTTGGCGCATGCACTTTCCTTGTCAGGGACATCTTTGGAAAGGCATCTTTTGCAGGTATATCTTTGTGTCGGTTTTTTAGTTGCAAACTCTAGGCAAGCTCAACCAGAATTTATTTTCAGGTGCTACAGCTTCCAAAGGATTTTTTGTCCAAATCCAGGTGAAGTTCATCAATAGAAGGCTGCAGTTTTACTCCTCTTTTGATGATAGCTGCTTCAACACTCAAGAACAACTCATTACCAGATTTTGTACATTTCTGCTTTGCTAGATTCTGACCCTCCAGCTTCAATCAGCTATCTGTTATCCACATCTTCCAGGAGAAGTTTATCAATGGAAGGCTTTAATTCGACTTCTTTTTGATAATAGCTAGTTCAACACTCGAAAGCAACTTATAACTAGATTTTGGGCGTTTCTGGTTTGCTAGATTCTAACCTTCCAGCTCCAATCTTTCCTGTATCGCAAAACTTCCATGTGTTCTTGCAATAACGAAAAAATAGTTATCAAGTTGGAGCTCTTCATTGTCAATTGATGCTTTGCTCCCAGACTCACTAAGTGTTTTCTCTAGATTTTCGATTTCAAACATCACGCCATCTGAAACTTATCTGAATTTGAACAGAACTTTAGTAATATGCTAGTCACGGCGACGCAAATACTATATAAGGCAATTGTTATAATGGCCTTTATCAATCTATAAATATTCAGTTTCTTTCCAGATCATAGAAGTTCTTTTCCAGACAAAAAAAATGAAGTCAAGGCATTTTTTTATTAATTAAACTCGTACTTATGTGAATGTTCTATTCGTAGATAGATATTTTTGTCGCATATATATGTATTTCAGAGCCCATGAGACAGCCCAGTACTATGAAATTCTCCTTCATAGTCGAAACAATCATTTCGTCTTCTGGATCTCGATTGTTTCCCAAAATTTTTTGTGTTACCTATTGCATAAAAAGTAATTGAGCTCAAGGATTAGGTAAACTGGATTTATGGTGCCTAAGGTTATTGCATAGCAGGTTACTGGGTTCGATGATTAAGGAAATTGGGCTGCGTAAGTCTGGGGTTATTGCATAGCAGGTAACTGGGTTCGATGGTTATGGGAATTGAATTGCGGAGGTCTAGGGTTATTGGATAGCAGATTACTGGGTTCGATGGTTATGAAAATTGGGTTTTGGGGGTCTAGGGTTATTGCATAGCAGGTTACTGGGTTCAATGGTTAATGAAATTGGGTTTTGGAAGTATGGAGGTATTGCATAGCAGATAAATGGGTTCGATAGTTATGAAAATTGGTTTGCGCCGGGCTGGTGTTATTGCAGAGAATGTGACTGGGCTCGAGGGTTAAGGGAACTTGGTTGTGGGGGTCTAGGTTCATTGCATAGCAGGTAACTGGGTTCGATGGTTATGAAAATGGGGTTGTGGGGGTCTGGGGTTATTGCATATCAGATTACTGGGTTCGATGGTTAAGGGATTGGGTTGTGGAGGTCTGGGGTTATTTCATAGCAGGTAACTGGGTTCAATGGTTATGGAAATTGAGTTGTGGGGGTCTAGGGTTATTGCATAGCAGATTACTGGGTTCGATGGTTAAGGAAATTGGGCTGCGGAAGTCTGGGGTTATTGCATAGCAGGTAACTGGGTTCGATGGTTATGGGAATTGAATTGCGGAGGTCTAGGGTTATTGGATAGCAGATTACTGGGTTCGATGGTTATGAAAATTGGGTTTTGGGGGTCTAGGGTTATTGCATAGCAGGTTACTGGGTTCAATGGTTAATGAAATTGGGTTTTGGAAGTATGGAGGTATTGCATAGCAGATAAATGGGTTCGATAGTTATGAAAATTGGTTTGCGCCGGGCTGGTGTTATTGCAGAGAATGTGACTGGGCTCGAGGGTTAAGGGAACTTGGTTGTGGGGGTCTAGGTTCATTGCATAGCAGGTAACTGGGTTCGATGGTTATGAAAATGGGGTTGTGGGGGTCTGGGGTTATTGCATATCAGATTACTGGGTTCGATGGTTAAGGGATTGGGTTGTGGAGGTCTGGGGTTATTTCATAGCAGGTAACTGGGTTCAATGGTTATGGAAATTGAGTTGTGAGGGTCTAGGGTTATTGCACAGCAGATTACTGGGTTCGATGGTTAAGGAAATTGGGTTGTGGAGGATTGGGTTATTGCATAGCAGGTAAGTGGGTTCGATGGTTATGAAAATGGGGTTGTGAGGGTCTGGGGTTATTGCATAGCAGATTACTGGGTTCCATGGTTAAGGAAATTGGGTTGTTGAGGTCCGCGGTTATTGCATAGCAGGTAACTGGGTTTGATGGTTATAGAAATTGAGTTGTGGGGGTCTGGGTTTATTGCATAGCAGTTTAATGGGTTCGATGGTTGAGGAAATTAGGTTGTGGAGTTCTGTGGTTATTGTATAGCATGTTACTTTGCTAAAGGGTTAAGAAAACTTGGTTGTGGGGGTCTGGATTTATTGCATAGCAGGTGACTAGGTTCGATGGTTATGAAAATTGGGTTCTGGGGGTTTAGGGTTATTTCATAGCAGGTTACTGGGTTCGATGGTTGAGGAAATTGGGTTGCGGAGGTCTTGGGTTATTGCATAGCAGATAACTGGGTTCGACGGTTATTGAAATTGTTTTGTGCGGGGCTGGTGTTATTGCAGAGAGTGTTACTGGGCTCGAGGGTTGAGGAAACTTGGTTGTGGGGATCTAGGTTCATTGCATAGCAGGTAACTGGGTTCGATGGTTATGGAAATGGGGTTGATGGGGTCTGGGGTTATTGCATATCAGATCACTGGGTTCGATGGGTAAGAAAATTGGGTTGTGGAGGTCTAGGGTTATTTCATAGCAGGTTACTGGGTTCGATGGTTATGGAAATTGAGTTGTGGGGGTCAAGGGTTATTGCATAGCAGATTACTGGGTTCGATGGTTAAGGAAATCGGGTTGTGGAGGGTCGGGTTATTGCATAGCAGGAAACTGTGTTCGATGGTTATGACAATGGGGTTGTGGGAGTCTGGGGTTATTGCATAGCAGATTACTGGGTTCCATGGTTAAGGAAATTGGGTTGTCGAGGTCCAAGGTTATTGCATAGCAGTTAACTGGGTGTGATGGTTATAGAAATTGAGTTATGGGGGTCTGGGTTTATTGCATAGCAGTTTAATGGGTTCGATGGTTGAGGAAATTGGGTTGTGGAGTTCTGGGGTTATTGTATAGCATGTTACTTTGCTCAAGGGTTGAGGAAACTTGGTTGTGGGGGTCTGGGTTTATTGCATAGAAGGTGACTGTGTTCTATGGTTATGGAAATCGGGTTCTAGGGGTCTAGGGTTATTGCATAGCAGGTTACTGGGTTCGATGGTTAAGGAAATTGGGTTGCGGAGGTCTGGGGTTATTGCATAGCAGGTAAGTAAGTTCGATGGTTATTGGAGTTTAGTTAGGGGATCCGTGTTTATTGCATAGCAGGTAACTGGGTTCTATGGTTATGGAAATTGAGTTGCGGGGGTCTAGGGTTATTGAATAGCAGATTACTGGGTTCGATGGTTATGAAATTGGGTTTCGGGGGTCTAGGGTTATTATATAGCAGGTTACTGGGTTCAATGGTTCAGGAAATCGGGTTGTGGAGGTCTGGGGTTATTTCATAGCAGGTAACTGGGTTCGATCGTTATGGAAATTGGTTTGTGCGGGGCTTGTGTTATTTCATAGCATGTTACTGGCCTCGAGGGTTGAGGGAACTCGGTTGTGAGGGTCTAGGTTTATTGCATAGCAGGAAACTGGGTTCGATGGTTATGGAAATCGGGTTGTGAGGGTCTGGGGTTATTGCATAGCATGGTACTGGGCTCGAGGAATAAGAAAACTTGGTTGTGGGGGTCTGGGGTTATATCAAAATACAACAAGCTGTTGTTCTTTACGATGCCTTCATCAGTTTAAGGATTGTTGGCCTGTGTTATTTCGAACAAAGATTTTTTAATAAATCTCTACAGCTGTTCTCCAAGTTAACTTAACCTCTCTATACATCGGGACTCTCGTCAACAATAGAAAACCGTCTATTGAGTTGAGCATGGTGGATGCTATGAAATGCTCAACATCAAAACTCAAAAATTTGAAACCTGATCAAGAAAGAATCAAAGAGAACTATAGAAGTATGATTCTTCGTATCTAGAAGTGAAACTCCATGGACAAATCCTTGAAATCAGGTTTTTCCTTGAAAATTCAATAATTTTCATTGCTCTGTCTATTTTTGTCAACATTGACCATTTATAAAGTATTTTGGTCGTATGTATGTTAGGAAGGCCTCAATCGTAATAAATGGATTTCTTAGAAACATATAACATTTTCACAAATGAAAAATATTGCAAATCCCGAACGCGCTGTAAAACAAGTACGGCAGTTCATCCCATTTTTATTGTGCTCGTCAAATTTTAGTTGTTTTTGAGCTAGGTTCTTGCAGTAACGTCTACAAAGTGTACTCTTAGTGACTGCCTTGCAGTTGTATTTACGGATCTCATCATTTGCTGTTGAACTATTCGGTACTGCGGAAATTATTAGCAGAAAAGTGCTCATGTACAGGCTTTCTATTTGCGTCAGGTCTTTGTGCACGGCGAACGGTGCGTCTCGTGGCCCTGCCTCTATGTGTGAGGCGAATCTATCGCAACAATGTCTCCCGAAATCATAGAGGATTAATTTCAACAATCTATGCAACAAATGGTGAATCCAGAGTCCTCACTTTCATCTGTTAGGAATAAACTTTACCATCTAACGATAGAAAATAATGAGTCTAAAGTTAAGAAAGAGAAACTGAGGTTTGTTATTACAAAGCAAGATCAAGGGATTGAAGCAATAGATAGAGCGCTGCAAAACATCCTGCTTATTTGTGGTGTTCTTGGAGAAGATGGCAGTATTATTCTAAAAACCAGTAAACGTCAAACAAGAAAGTCAAGAAGCATTTGAATACTTTTCCAATCTCTGCATTTTTATTAATTCATAGGAAGAGTCCATGGCACTGTTTTGCGGCCATACGACGGTTCCTGCCCGCCCACTAGGGCCGCCGCAGAACAGTTAGCATGCTGGTCCATCTCTCACGTCTGTGCTGGTCCTACTTCAGAAAAGAAAGATGATGCGCGAAATCAGCAATCAAGGAACCCTTTGCCCTTATTATAGGGACATATATATATAGTACATATAATAATGCATATAGTTTAAGTCTTTGCAATTTAAGAAGTCGACAATACTTCAGAACTTTCTAAAAAAGTACTAACTTAGTTTCCTCCAGAGGCTGATGTATTTTTAAATTGAGCATTGCGAATCATTACGTCTTACGTTCCCTCTACCAAATCAAGGGTTGAGGTTCTGAGCTTCTGCGAGAATAGTTAGCCTTCTTTTCAAATGTTGGGTTTGGCTGTTCGCGCTGGTTACCAGCGCCATCCTTCTCCTCGGGTCAACATTGCATGCAAAGCCTTTGAGGAAGCTTACTAAGCGCTGGCGTCTACAGACCTGGCTGTAAACTAAAAGTTTCAAATTTGACCGGAAACTACGGATCGAAGATACGGCCATAAGCCGATGGCCACACGGACTTACAATAACCCTGCAAGCTAGGAGTGGATTTGTACCGCGTTCAGGATCCTCCTGGTTCATATCTGGTCTAAGATTTAGGATTACTATTTTTCATTCCGGTAAGAAGACTGTAAGAAGACTGTAAGAAGACTATCCTCTACTGGGATCAGGACCCGTGTTCCCCATGAATAAGCGTTTAGCAAACGTTGCTCTGGAGAACTTTCACGCAGAGGTATCTGGCTCTGGAAACTAAGCGTGGCGATCGAAAACTCAGGCAGGGACCAAGAAAGTCCAATTTGAGCCCCCTTGAATATTCTCGGAACTCAAGGAGACGCCGGAGATATCAAACGCTTCAAGGGAACCTGGGTTGGCTCCAGAGTAGGATGAACGTTTGATGAGGATTCACGTGGTGGAATATCGAGTGTCTTTGCCACAACCTCTCTTCGTCCGTGGCTTAGACTAGTCACCCCCTCCGTATCCCCTTTCTCATTCAACCCGAAACCAGGGATTTCAAGGATATCTTAAACGAATTTATGAGAAGATTGCTTGTTAGGAGGTATACGCTCCGAAGAGAGCCATACGGAGGCTGAATCAGCAGCAGTCTGCGAAGAGCTTGCCTGATTCCAATCATTCACGCCCGGAAGAGACTGTCTGTGAAAGCATGATCTGAAATCTGTAAGGAGCCCACTAACTTCTTCCGATGAAGCCCTCAATATTCATAAATGTCTCATCAACAGTATTTTCCCCAGGAATGAAGATGACAAACTCAACAAAATCTGGCTCATCTATCTGTCGAGGGTCAACCCTTGAGTCAGGATTTCCGATGGAATCCAGCCGGTCGAAATCACCATTATTTGTTCTTACTTTTGCCTCACGAGCGTTTAGTACCATGATGAATAAGCGGAATGCATTATGATTCAACAAGAGCACTTTAAATTTCTCCTTCTAGAACTATCACGATTTTGGAAGATCTTTCGACTCATGATACAGTATGATAATATTTTTTATATGATAAGCATTGTCCATATTGGGTCACTCATATTTCGAGGAACTTGTTCGCTACAAATAAATATGATGATTAAAAAAAAAAATGAATATCAAAAGATTGAAGTAGTGACGGCCTAGCTCTACTCATTACAAAAATTAATTGTATTGTATTGTATTGTATTTATTAATTTGATCAGGCCATCGGCCTATACAAATGAGAATCGTGCTTACAGTAGTAAGTT
>WSXT02065572.1:0-12490 GCA_011762715.2 Neuroterus valhalla | reverse complement strand
TTTCTCTGAAATGATTCTTGGACCAGTAATCGGCCAAATTACCATCCTAAATTAATTGATTAATTACCCTGGTCGACAAAATAACATCTTTCATTCCAAAATATAGACCATATAGTTGACTAATAATTCATCAACTAGATGATTACCAATTTTACAAACTCCCCAGCTATATCTGTTTCCAATTTAGAACTCAAATTTTATAAAAATAAACTGATGTCACTCTTATTATCAACACAGAAATCAAGAAAGTAGACGTAGTGGCAGATTTGTTGTCTCTGTTATTTCCTGTTTTTCTTTACTTTGTAATTTTTTTCATTTTTGAATATTTTTTCAATTACGAGAACTTTATGACAATTTATGGTTCCAAATTAAATTACACAATTTCGAATATTGTTTCACGATCAGATAAAAAAGAGTCTTCTTCCGAAATTCATTTTGATTGAATTCCGCTAATAATCGAATTTGTATTTGAATATGAAGTATTTAAATGGGAGAATAAATTTTAATAAAATTATATATAAAAAGATGTACTTCTGTATATTCAATATTAAACTTGATCATATTGACGTAATTCAATCGAAATGAATGTTAAAAATACTTCTTTTTTCAACAGAACGTGAATCAATTCTCAAAATTATATAACTTAATTTTGTTCATTAAAAAATTGTTATTCAGTTCTTACAATTGGAAAAATATTGAAAAATAAGAAAAATTACAAAATATGAAAAATTACAAAATAAGAAAAATACAAAATAGGAAAAAAATACTGAAAAGAACAAAGGAAACCGATCTGCCAACATGTCCACTTTTTTGGTCCCTGGGGTAATGCTAAGAGTGGCATCAGCTGATTTTTATGAAATATGAGTTCTGAATGGGAAAGAAATAGCCTTAGTGTTTAAAAAGTTGGTATTCATCTAATTGATGAATTATCGGTCAACAATATAATCTATAGTTACTTGGTGAAAACAAAACTTACTTTTCTCGCGTTAAATTCGCTATTTTGAGTGAAAAACTGAAATTTACAACTCTCGGTATATTTTTCTCCATTATCGACTCTGTATTCAAGGTAAATCTTCATTAGAAAATATATAAATATCAAAAAAGAAAACAATATCACTAGTCTTCCAAGTCATATGTTAACCAGCATCAAAGAATCAGAAATCGCTGAATATGTAATAGAAATTAGGAATACGTTTTTCAGTGCCAGTTTTTCAGATGAGCAGATTCAATTTTATGTTCAGCATATTCTGAAAGCATTCAGTTTGTAGGAACAGGTAGCCTTAACCTTTTACCTTACAATTTTCAATATCCTGCTCAATTAATCAATTAGGATTGTTTTTTTTCTTTAATTTAGGTTCACTATGCAATTAAACGATGTTATATTAATAATTATATCAAAACATATTCGTTTAAAAGATTAAAAAAGAAATGTGTGGTCCACCCTTTACAACATGCATTATTTTACAATGAAATACTCCACAGCAAAACAAGTTTTGCAAACGAAGCAACCCTTATAATACGTTGTTAATTATGAAGTACATAACACAGGAGAATTCTCACATAAGGACAGGGCTGTCCAACGCAAGGTTGGCGCGCTTCTACTTCCTTCCCCTTCTTTGAGCGCCTTATCGGGAACTCTCTCCTCGTTCCACCACGGGGTCCGTCTGACTACGCCTGACCACGCCTACTTGCGCGCACTGTTCACACAGCCCGGCCGCCAAGGACCCCTTTTCACATCGCGATCACCGCATGAAAGCATCTAAGGTGGTAAGAGAAGGGATTGACGATTAACAGTTATTTATACCGTTGCTCACGCGTTGGACACCTCTGCATTAGGAGTTCCATGCTTTCGACAAAACTTATCCGGCTTTCTGAGAGAAGAATGGAAAACTTTCATCATTCTCGAAAACGTCATGCCAGGACAAAAAACACCGATGGTCCAACCTTGACTGGGGTCCAACCTTGACAACCTTCTTCTACTCATAACCAGAAAAATAACCTAAATCGACACTAAGATTGCTGGAATAATTCAAAATGATTTAGGTCGAATTCCAAAATATTTAACTTCAGTTTTTAACAATTTCTCTATATGTCAGAGAAGAATCTGGGAAATTTCGAAACCATTTTATAAATTCCTTACGATTTGGGATGAATTTAGAGAAACATCGAATTATTTCAAGAGAAATTGAAAGATTTCAGAAAATTGGAAACGATTGAAAACTTATTTGAGAAGTGAAAAGATTTTAAACAATTAATCACGGACTGTTGATCTTTGAAGAAAAGTACATTATTGACTCACATTTTTTCTGAAATTCGGTGGAATCCTGTAGAATACAGCAATTTGGTTCGCGACTTTCTTAATTCATATTGTTACTGACAATTAACCTGTTTACGCAAAGAGCAAAAAGCTGCCGTTTAACTTCATTTCTATGTGTTCTAAAATGCCTAAAATGAACTCAAGTTTAATTTTCAGTGTTCAAAAACTCTTGAAACCTAAATAGCTATTTCGAGCTTTAATTTTTTATAAAGAATAATTTTCTCCCTCAAACCAAAAAACTCAACGCGCGCGTAGTGCGCGCTCAATGATGCTTGTGTTAGAAAATTAAGTTGATCAAACTTCAATTTGATGTAATTATGTCCTAGTTCGGTGTCTAAAATATTTTACATTATTCTCAACTCGCTAGCGGTCGACGAAGGTATCTTCATTAAATTCTGTTTATAACTTATAAATCATGTGGCAAGGTGATAGTGAAGAAGGAGATAATTAGATGTTAATGATGTTCAAGCTTTAATGGAATTTCATTAGAACAATGTTCCAATTTACTTATTTGATAATGTTAACTTGAGCTGCTATTATTCGTTGATATTTTCCGCGAACTATTGTCGTTGAGGTGAAAGATATTCTTTTACTACGGAGTTTAATGATTTTTCCTCTGACGGGTAGTAATTTTCATTGAAAACTCTGCAATCTCTATTTTGTATAAGAATCAAGTTTTTGTTTTATTTTGCGTCGCTTAAGAGATGCAGCAAAATCCCGACTCATTATGCGGCTCGATTATCATGAAAAGAGTCTTTTATAGTTCTGAACCTTTCATAAGTTACTGTGTTGAAGGAATTTTCGAGCTAATGAATCACAAACTGGAAAGCTTCCGAATTTTCGAATATCGTATTGAATGCTCTAAAAGGTTTAATCTTGAATTCATTCAACGCAAAATCTTCAGATTTCAGAAGCCTTCAAATTAACAATTCTTTCATACAATATTCAAATATGGAAGGTTTTTGAATTTCTAAGGTCTTGAAATTGAAAAAATCGAGTGGGAAGTCTAAGGAAGGGACTCCTTTAAATGATGGTGGAGGTGCTGGAAATGCAGGAAAAGAGACAGGAGGAACAGGGAAAAGGAAATAAACAGGGAATGAGACTGGAAATGGTGGAGCAACAACTAGAGAAGCATGAAAAGCCAAAATAGAATGGAGAATAAAAAGGAGTGAGAGAGATAGGAAACAAGGAAAATCCTAGTGATAAAAGGTATAAGATTGAACGGAAGAGATTCAAAGGAAGGTTTACAAAAAGTGCTAGATAGGATAAATGCGTAAGTACTAGTGGAAGAAGTTAGGAGCATAGGAAAGGATGATGTAAGGAGGAAAAAAATGGCACTGGTAAAATTGAAGAATAGGGAAGATGAGAAGGAGGTGATGTTGAGAAAGAGGCAGTTATATAGAAGTGAACAGAGAATAGAAGATGATTGGACACGGGAACATGGAAGGGAAGAGGATGGAATAAGAAATAGAAGAAAGCAAGAAGAAAAAGGAAAGAAGGAAGGGGTGAATGGGAAATATTCTATTAGAATGTAGCAGGATTGAAGAGGAAACACAAAGAAAGGGTAAGGCTTGTAATAGGAGGAGCTTATGATGCAAGAACAGCAGGTAGGGGAGAAAGAGAATGGGCGGAAGAACGAAGGAGAAAATCCGAAGCCGAGATACTGAATGAGGGAGGGAAGAAACTGTTAAAGTAATTAGAGGGAATGGGATGGTTTATCAAAAACATAAATAAAGAGGGGTATAAAGAAGTTCAATATACACGTTTGAAAGGTGAAAAGGAAACGGTCATGGACTATATGATAATGGGCACGAGGTAACAGAGAAGGTCAAGAAACTAGTGGTGGCGGAATGTATAGATTCTGATCACTTTCCATTAATACTAACGCTAGAGGGTGATACAAGTACTGATGATATGGGTAAAAAGTAGGTATAAGGTGAAGAGAACAGGAAGAGGGGAATGGTCGATAGAAGAAGAAGAGCAATAAAGGAGTAGCTGAAGAATGTTAAAACGGGAGAAGAAAATGTAAATGAAGAGAATAAAATATTGAAAGGAGAAATAAAAGGTGTAGCGGGAACAAGAAAGTAAGAAGTTAGTGGGGAAGGGTACGGAAATCGATACGATGAGGAATGTAAAGAGAAAAAGAAGGAAGTAAGGAAAAAACTAAGAAGATGAAGGAAAGGATAAATTAGTGGAGATTAGTATAGAAGAAAAAAGAGGAGGAAAATAGGAGGTTCGAAGAAGAGGCGAAGAAGGCTTGAACAAGAGAAGAGGTTTGAAACGTAGTAAATAAAGAGAGAAAAAGACGTAAAAGGGTAAATAAGGATATTAAGATGGCAGAATGAAAAAAGTATTTCATGAATCTGCTAGGAGGGGTAGAGATTGAATTAAGGAAGAGGGGAAGAGAGGAAAGGGAAAGAGACGAAGAAGAGGAAATGAAAAGAGAAGAAAAAATCAATGTCTAAGGAATAATGAGAGAAGGAAAAGCTCCAGGTCTGGATGGAATCCGAAATGAAGTATGAAAATATGGGGGAATGAACTAAAGGAATGGGCATTGGTAATATGCAATGGGGCATAGAGAGGAGAGGTTTGGCCAGATATATGGAAAGGAGGGGTAGTGGTACCGATATTGAAAAAAGGCACAGCAGAGAAGGTACAAGTTATGTGTAACGGTATTATCGGAAAGATTAAAGAAAGAGGTTGAGAAAAAAGAGATGATGCCACCAAATCAGACGGGGCTTAGGAATGGAATGGGGGTGATGGACAACATATACGATGAAAATTATATAGTAAAAAGGAGAAGGAAGGGATAATAGCTATGTTCGTAGACCTAAAAGCGGCGTTCGATTCTCTGGACTAGGAAGAGGAAGAAAAGGTTATGGGGAAGAAAGGTATAAGGTAAGGTCTGATGAAGAGAGTTTCAGAAACCTTTTGTAAGACAAAAAGCCGGCTACAATTAGCCAATCAAGCAGGCTATAGTATCTGTTTGGGGAGAGGAGTAAGACAAGGGTTTCCTCTGAGCCCACTTTCATTTAATACCTTGATTTCAGGCTTGGTAGAAAGAATGAGCAGAAAAAGATAGAGAGGTGTTGAGATGCATATACTGGCATACGGGAATGGCAAAATTACAGGCTTGAAGAAATACTTAGATGAGAAGAAATTGAAATTTATCATAGAAAGATGAAGATAATGAGCTTTAAAAAAGGAGGGAGAAGAAAAAAAGTATCGACTAGGAGATGGAAGGGAGTGAAGATAGAAGAAGTAAAAAGGAGGAGTAAAAAAGCAGGTTTGGAGTATAGGGAAAAGAAGATTCAAGAAAGATTGGAAAAACAGAATGTGCTTGTTTCATACCCTGGTATGGCTGGTTCAGGATATGAAGCAGAAATATGGGAACGGAAGGAAAGACATGGAAAGGTTACAGGGACGGTATGTGAGATGGACTCTAGGAGCGGGTTGGAGGACACATGGATAGATGGTGAGAGAGCAGGGAAGAGGGCATGTAAATTTGAAGAAAGGGTAAGGGAGGAAAAAGGAGGGGAGTGAAGTAAGCGAAAGAATGTCTGAAGGAAATGAAATAGAGAAGAGGGAGAGCGATTAAGTTCACGAAACGGGATGATAAAAAAGGAAGAACTACAAAAGTATCTGGGAAAGAGGTGGAGAGAAAAGAGATGGACAAGAATAGCAAGATTTAGATCAGGGGACGAGGTTAGGGAAGAGATGTGTTGGGAAGAACAGGAGAAAAGAAAGCGCAGAATATGTGGACGGGAAGAAGAAACATGGGAACATGTATGGGAAGGATGTATGAGAGGAATGGAAAATAGAAGAAGCTGGCTAGAGAACGTGGTAAGGATTCTGGGGGAGAAAGGACAGGGAAAAGAGTGGATGAAGGAACTGGAGGGAGCTAGAGGAGCGAATGAGTAAGGTGGATAAAATTATGTATGTGATGGAACGGAAGTTATGTAAACCCTTAGGGGACACCATAATTGAAGAAGTGTACTGAAGAGATTTTAGTTCTACGGCTATCAAATGAAAACTTGAATCTTCCTATTGAATTGAATTTTGTTTTTAAAATGAATTCATCTGAAATATATAGATTTTTATACATTACGTTCAGGCGAGCAACAATTACTGTCTTCAAATAAATAAAGTCGCAGGAGCTCAGAATGATTGTGAGGCATAAATTGACCATGCTTCGGATTTCACATTAGTTAATTAAATAGAAAAATGATAAGAATGAACTAAAAATAGATATGAACAGACCAGCAAAGATCAGAAAGGGCGTTCTTGACAACTTTCTCTTACTATGGATTTACTCAACGGTTTCGTAATCCACGATTCGGTATTTGCCATAAGCTTATTACGACTTCCCATCGAGATCACGTTCATTCAATATAGCTGTATGCGTATGGCTCCCGATGAAAACGGCTATTATCGTCAAGTGTTGATTGGTTCCAGGAAATAATGTTTTTCATTTTTATATGGAAATTATGAGAAGTATGATTTTATAGATATGACACGATTTCCTGTACTAGTTGCCAATTATTTCAGAAGGATTTTGATTTTATTAAAAATCTGAAATCAAATGACAAAAAATTTTAAAACTACAAGATCAATTCATTCCATGACTATTGAAGCTGTTGGGAACGCCTTTTCGAAATTATGTTATGTTTTCGGTTGTCATTGGAGAGGCCGATAAATAATACAATACACTTGCATGAATCTTTCTAATTCAACTGCAGTTCGGGAGACATGGGGTTTTCAAAAAAGTTGAGTTTACAAATTTGGAATCTTATTAATACCTGAATTTTGGAAATTTCTAAAGTTTGAGAGAAAAATTTTGTTCATAAACTTCACTTACCGAGCACTGCAATTGCACCAAGTTTCATCAAATCTGCTGGGTCTCCTTACAATTCTACAATTCAGGGAATCGATCCACCCTGCAGCAAAAACAGATTTCCTTTTGGTTTCCACTTATTAGCATGATGTTTTTATTTTTAGAACTTTTTTTAGGCTTTTTGAATTATTCAACGTATATTGAGGTTATTTTTAGAATTCAGAATAGCTGATAAAATTTACAATTCTTTCCTTACACCTCATACTCTCCTAATGTCTCATTTCATGAGTAAGTTGAAACGCACTAGCAGAAATTGACTTTGCCAAAGGCAGTCAAACAAGGATAATTATTGACTTAAAAATTGTTTGCAAAGGAATTAAATTCTTCTTCACAGGGAATAATTTCCATTACGAAGTTAAGTCTGCTATAACAGAGGGTGTAGCACTCTGATCAAACAAATGGAATATCATGAATTCAGAATCATTGTCTAATTTGCAATTTGTATATCGGTCAAGAGACATAATTGGATTATTACTAATCGCTCATATACGTAGGATTCATGCGTCGATTTGTATCCAAAAAAGTTATTTAAAGATTTTGCATGATTGTAATTATTTTTTTTTATTGTGAAAATAAAACAAGAGAAGTATTAGGAATTATGATTCAACGAAATCAGGAGTTTCAAAAATTGAAAAATAATCATGTAAGAGAAGATTAATTGAAAGCTTTGTATTTTATCTTCCGTTAACAGTTGTCCCGTGGAATTCTGCCACAACTTCACGCAAACACGCGCTCTCCTAAATGTGCAAACTTCTACTAACAAAAAAGATAAAAGTTCCTAATATTACAAACTATTTGTACCTGCACTTCCCACTTTGTATTTCAAAGCTAAAGCTTGGAGAAAAAAACAAAGTTTTAGCCAATTCATAGCCTCTTTAGGCTTCCCAGCATTTACATGTTACCAAGTTGAGCAGGGTGTGATTTGCCGACCAGTTGGGGTACGGTGTTTTATTTTGACAACTTTGTCGATTATACGCCATAGTCTGTGGACGTCGCCAGGTGCGTCGTATGCACCTTGTAATATCAATCCACAACTATATACATGCAGGTAGCCTGCATGCATGCATGCATGCATGAAAAGCAGACGGTCTTTTCACGTGGTATATTATATGACCTCTGAACTGTATCATACCCTGGATAGAAATTTGCTATTTATTTCTAGGTTAAAACGCGGACACTTTTCGGTGCCTCCCAATGCACGCTGTCTATCGGCATGTTGATATAGTCATCTGACTCAAGAACATACTCCAATTTATGGCTTCAGCTCGGCCCGCCTTTATGACGTCATCCACTATCCAGGGTATAATATTGTTCACTGACTGAGGGTCCTCTATTGAGTGCAGGAATGGTAAGTATAACACGTCACGTATATCACAAGGCTGTCTACATATATATTACTGCGTATGTTACGTCTTTAGTTTTCTACAATTACATTCTACATTTAACCTTGGTAGTACGACTTCCATGTATTTTTTTGACCAGATATTTGCTGCGACAACAGAGCCATCTTCATTTGACTTGATAAACAGAAAGCTATGTGACGTCACGTGAAATTCAAATTCTCAACCTCAAAGTTTGTGTACGTTGTTTGAAGTTTGTTGAACAGGCATTGCTTTCGCCGTTGCTAATCTAATTTTGTTGAATGAAAGAGTGGTTAAGTTAGTAGTTCATGAGTTAAACTAAGATAAAAAAATTTACGCGTAAGTATAGAATGATTCCATAAATTGAGACCTGTTCCCAGTTGAAAACATTCACGTAAATTTACTGTATTCATTCAACCGGCTGTCCTTCGAACTCAGAGAATGATGTAATATTTGTTGCATATACCCATAGCTTATTTTATTTTACGCTCTTTAAATACAGACTTCGGAATTCGCGATCGTTTACAGATCTCAACATTTTCTGGAATTCACACCCACTCGCATATAAAAATGCTGCCAGGCTGAGATTTTGCAAATTACTCTTCAAGCCTTTGTATCGTGTAATTTTTTATTGTATTTCGAATTGTTTACATTTGAAATTTGAACTACAGCCACATTCGTTTTATTTGTAATTACTTTCTGAATCAAATTATATATTATCAAACGGGATTCTAAATTAAGATTCTTATTGAACCTTATCGTTTTCCGAAATTGCTTTTTATGTGGAAGCTGTGAAAATTTGTTGCGATTCTTCAGAATGTTCTCCTTCTTTCACTATATTATTCAATTATTCATAAAAAACTTATGGAAATTGGCTTTTTCTTACTTTTATTGATGAATCTCCATAAATTTAATAAAATTAATAAGAATACGGTTCTCTCTTGTCCAACTGAGGATGGCTCTGTTGGCACATCAAATTACATAGGGTCCAGGGACAGTGAGGCAGATGAGTGCACCCCGCGCTGATTGGCTCCGCCATTGCTAGTTCTCCTGTGCAATACTATATCTATATATGGGGCATTATTCCTCAAGTGTCCCACTCAAAACATCAAAGTTGTCCGATTTAAATTAAACTTGGCCAAAGTGTTGTCCTATTGGATAGTAGTTCATGGGCCAAAAATTTTGTGATTTGGAAAAATATTCAATGAGGGGGAGGGAGTAGAACTTTTGAGATTTTCATGGATATTGCTGATTTCGATGATTTTTAGCTCTTTTCATGACGATTAAAAATATTTTGTGTAATACAGTTTCGATGGGATTTTCAACGACCTTCCAAATGGTAGTATCCTTTTTTAAAAAGAAAAAAAATTTGACCTTCAGAAATGAGGGTCAAGAATTTTTTTGACTTTTTTTAGGAAATCCACACTTTTTTTTTGTTTTTTTTTCATCTCAAAATGAAGCCCAGAATCTTTCCTATAAGAATATATAGATCAAAAAGTGGGCCCAAAATTTTGTAACCATAAAAATAAGGGTTGGGTACTACGGTACGCTCATGGCGCTGGCCCTTGAGCCCCGCGCGCATCGTGGTTCCTCAATTGTATTGTTTTTACGATGAGTATTAATATATGCTAGTATATTTTACCGCTCTCTGCATTTACAGGGTTAAGACTGTCATTATTAAAAGCATGTAATACGTTAGCTGATGAGTTTTGAAAAAGTTCTGAATTTCGACAAATTGATTAATTCAATAAATGATCGGGTCAAACCGAGGGGCTATTCACTCTCGAATAACATTTAGGCTAGTGAAGGATTTCAAATGATATTTGTGTTTAAAATGATTAAAGTTTGTTAGGTCCGCTGAAATCAACACTCTGATAAGTCACACAAGATTCGAACGCGCCGCCCAAATTCTCGTTCTTATTGTCTCTCATGCACGCTTATTTGTCGTTATTCTTACTATACCGTGCTACTCAGTAAGGTAAATGGGGATTTCCTTGCTTGAATCTGATTTCTAACTCGAATAAACACTTTAGCTTACTGATTCTTATCGAATCTTATTTTTCTTCATTTCTCACTATCTTGCGTTACATATAACAGGTTAAAGAAGATTTTAAGCTTAAAATTAGTTGAATTCAAGAGTGAATAGCTCCTCGTGTCGAACTTACTTTTCTTCCCACCTTTATTTTTTTTAGTGACAGTTGATTTTCCTTTTTCTTGTGATATTGATTGTTGAACCGCTTAACAATACGATATCAAGTGTACAAAAATTGGTTGGAAATTTTTCGAAATGCAAGAAACTTTATTTTCGTGAAATCAATAGGTCGTAAAGATGCTCGTAAAAATGTCAACGGGTGTTATCCTAGAGTCTATCTAGACCCTAATGAGACCGAGATTAGCATCGGTGACGCTTCTCTTTCCTGTCAAATTTACCATGAAATTTTCGTACAATTTCCATCAGCTTATAAACATTTTAGAATCCTTCGTAATTATTAGCAGAACAAAACTTGAATGACAAAAATCGGACCATTTGTACTTATATTGCAAAACGATAATCAAGAAGCGGCAAACGCAAAAGTAGACCGATTTTTGCGATTCAAACTTTGTCGTGAAGCTCATAACAATTAGGTATCAAATGTGTGAAAATTGATTGAAAATATTGCGAAATGCAAGAAGTTGTTTTCTCGTAGAATCTACATGTCGTAAACCATGCTCCTCAAAATTTTAACCGGTGTCATCAATCTCTTCAAATAAATAAGTATTAAGCAGAGGTCTTCAAAATTTGAACCGGTGTATTATGTCAATGCTAGTCTGTGAGAGTTTATTAGGATCGTTGACGCTTCTCTTTTATGTCAAATTCACAAGGCAATTTTTGACCCGATCATTCATTCAAATAATCAATTTTTCAAAATTCAAAATTTTTTCGAAACTCATCAGCAAACGTAATACATGCTCTTGATAATGACAGTCTCAACCCTGTAAATGCAGAGAGCGATCAAATATACTAGCATATATTAATACTCATCGTAAAAACAATACAATAGAGGAACCACGATGCGCGGGAGGCTCGAGTGCTAGCGTCATGAGCGTACCGTAGTACCCAACTATTATTTCCATGGGTACAAAATTCTGGGCCCACTTTCTAATCTATATGGTCCTATAGGAAAAATTCTAGGCTTTATTTGGAGACGAAAAAAAAAAACAAAAAAAATGTGTCGATTTCCTGAAAAAGTCGAAAATATTTTTGACCCTCATTTTTGAAGGTCAAATTTTATTTTTTTTTAAAAACGGATACGACCATTCGAAGGGTCATTGAAAATCCCATCGAACTGTATTACACAAAATATTTTCAATCGTCATGAAAAGAGCTAAAAATCACCGAAATCAGCAATATCCATGGAAATCTCAAAAGTTCTACCCCCTCCCCCTCACTGAATATTTTTCCAAATCACAAAATTTTTGGCCCAATAACTACTATCCAATGGGACAACAATTGGGCCAAGTTTAACTCAAATCGGACAACTTCGATGTTTTGAGTGGGACACTTAAGGAATAATGCCCCATATATCTTACGTACCAAGCCCGGCGTTGTGCCAAGTCGGGCTCTGTACAAGCGATTTTGTACCAAGTACGCTCAGTGCAGGCCATTTTGTACCGAATTAAAATTTTCGGGCTTGGTATAAAGATTCTTGTACTGAGTAAGCTCGGTACACTGCTCGTTGTGTCGAGCCCAATCATCGAAGCAGCTCGAGGAATAAGCATGTTATTTCGAGTTTCGACAAAATGTAAACAAAAACTGCTCTACAAACACGATAAAATCCACAGTAAGTTTTAGGTACGTGTAGTCGTGAGGTGTCGAATTTTCGCAATCTAGTCGACGAATGCTTGCTGACGTGTGTACTTGGTTTATAATCAGTCTTT
>WSXT02065561.1:0-12490 GCA_011762715.2 Neuroterus valhalla | reverse complement strand
GCCCACACCGTTGAATCTGATCTTAACCACGAATTTTCCAGAAAATAGACGTTGCCTCAACATAACCTCTCTCTGATTCACTGCTTGCTGTGATCCCGAAAAACGGGAGAAATAGCCACACCGAAAAAAAATTCCTGTATGGTAAGACTGTTCTTTTTACAAATCACGAAAATATAGTGAGGACATCTTCGGGCTTGTTCAATATCCGCAGTTCTGTATTCTCCAATATGGCAAACAACTACATATGGACTGAAAATTCAATATTTTTTGTATTTGATGAATTCAGGGTTTCGATTTAACCGGGAACCGGCAAGATCGATGAAAGTCCAGGAATTTTTTTCATCGGGAAATGACAGTGATTTTCCATTCGATTGTGCTAAAATGAATATAAAGAGTGTTTCATATTTAATTACTTTCAGTTTCTTCAGTCTCGAAAGGGAAAATGAGAAAGACTTTATAGTCCATAATTGCGATGATATAAGAGATGCTGTTTTCAATTTTTTTTTAAATCTTTGAAATCTTGGAATTCGATGTACACTCAAACTTGTAAATTATCGTTTATCTGAAATTGGGAATATATACGTATTTTCAGTCAAAAAGAATAATTAACATTCTACATAAGAAACATACAAACTCAAGTATAATCTGAAACAGGGGACCTATCAAAAGAACTACGAAAATGTACAGAACAATCAAAATTTTGAGCTGAGACATGGAAATTTAAAAAATAAATGTTTGATTACCATACCAGAGAAATAAAAAGTTGACCGGAAAACGACCGAGAATTAATTTTCATCCGGCGGGTAGGCATTCAAAAGGTACAAAATTTAGTTATAATCATAGAAGCATGTCGTCATTACTTGTAAAAATTGAGAGGTGAAAACATTTTAATATTAATTATTTTAATATTCATTTTTTCGAGTGAATAGAAAAATTAAATTTACATGTTTCTAATATGTATTGTTAAATAGCCTTCTGAATCACTTAAATTCGTTGAAAACATAATTTAAAACATTTGGTGCTCATCCAGTTGTCATTTTTATGTCTTCGCATAATCTTGCTAGAGCGTCAGCGAGCATTCAATCATGAAGAGTGATTTTTTCAGTTTGACAACAGTGCAAAAAACAAACAACTGTGTAGACTTCGTATAGCTCCTTAACTTTTTGATTGATACTCGACTCAGCAAATTTGGATGAATCACGTTCCATAAAATAGTCAGTCGATCTACAATCTTACCCATTCGCCTGATTAGTGATAACGACTAAAGTGTTTTACAGCATTGAGTCACAAAAGTGAATAATGGTAGATTAGGAGGGTCTTGATTGTTTTCTTTTAACGACTGTAACGAACCTTCTATGCTAGAAGGATTTATGTCCGTGCTAAAAATGTGTTACGTTCATTCGTATTGAACTTTTCGATCATTTTTATCACTGAAACGATCCTTTTCTTGAAAAGAAACCTGTAACAAAAATCCTCTGCAGTTTTATTAACAATCCAAGACAGGAGACGCGATTTGATGTTTTGCTGGCACAATGTAGCAATTCTCCATTGTGTCTTAACATCGTTACTCTAGTGTTTAGAAAAGGAAGGGGGCTAAACGACTTTGACAAAACTAAGGTGGATCGAAGAAATAATCTGAAAACCTCTAGCGTGACTGTATATCTATTACGTACTACATTTTTTTTGTATACAACCTGGAGTGCACGTTGAGAAACGGTTCTGTGATTTTTATTTTATTTTTTTAATGTGCAAAGACAATTTAGAATTCAAAATGCAATATATAAACTCGGATGTTTCTTTGCGATTTTTAATCAAGTTATTTTTATCCTACAATGAAGTCTAAAGCGTAACCCCTGGTTGTATGTAAAACGTAGCTCTAAGATTAAAAAATATTGTTTTCTGTGAATATGTATGAAATCCCGCGAAATTCTCTTTGAGCCTTGTAAATACTTGAATTATCTTAGAAGTCGAGAATCACGCGGATTGCGAGACTTGTAATATTACAAATCATCTCATAATTTTTTCATAAAAATATTGAGTTGAAAATGTCTGATACACATCACGTAATTATGAACTTCCTCAATACTCAGTCAGTACATTTTTAATTCGAATTTCCACGAGACAGCTTCTATGTTTTTATGCTTAACGTCAAAGACGTTGAAATTCTTGAAAGAAGAGTGACGGATCATCCTTTGAAAAAAAATTGTATGGAGTCTTCCTTTCCTTATGCCATAGAATGTCAAGTTAAAAACCCTATATTTAAAATCCAAATCTTAATCGTACTGAACAATTATGAACAATATTCGACCTAAGGAAAGGAAGAATGATGCATGCGAGCCTGCATTATAAGCATAATTTAATTAACCGTCCAATAACATTTCCAGTATATATTAAATTGTTTTTAATTATTTGTTTCAACCGAATGGCCATCTTTGTCTCGCAATTGTCTTAGTACCTGCATCGTGTAGAAGGTAATGAATCATTCCGAATGTGTAAACTTGTGTAATTTTGAGGTAAGATAAATATTTATACAGTTGGTAAAGTTATTTAAAGAAATTGAGTTTTTACCTTACTTTAAGATCTGCCTAGGTTATCCTATTATGTATATATAGACACGAATACAATAAAAATTTTAAAAATAATATACGTTTTACGAATGCAATGATACATATTTTTTCATTGCTATGCAGCGTAAATTATCCTGCGTGTATCATTTTGTAACCAGAAAGGGTTAATAATTGTAGATTTCTGTTATGACTTCTTACATCAAATTTTGTACAAAAGTGTTTGAAACTCTTCACCATTACCTTTGAAAAAAAGAATAATTGAAAAATAAGTGAATTAATAGTAGATTACGTACCTAGGCAGTAAAGTTGTACTTTATACGAGGATGCAGAATTTTTTCGTGAAGGAAAAGAGCCGCCAGTAATTAAAATCATACCATTTTTCGTCAAGCAATCGCACAAGAAAAGTTTGATTTAATAAATAAACCGTTTTTGTGTGCGTTCAATTTTGTTCAAAAATAATATTTTATCTGTTAAAGAAAAGTTTTATTGGACTCATTGTTGATATTTTCAACCTAACAATTTAAAATTACAAATGAAACTTCGAATATATTCTACAAATGTTAATGGATTTTAAGATACTATACAGTTAAAATGAAAAAAAAATCTGCCTGCTGCGCGGGCACACTCTCGTACCGCGCGGCTTTTGGATCTCGCGCTCGATGGTAATCTCACCTCGCGCTACGCGCTCGGCTTTTATACCTCCCTACAGTTGTATAAAAAACTTGTGAAACTCAAAAGCGAAATGTCTAGTACTTTAATTTGATGAGTGTGGATTCTCTTTTGTTAAAAAATTCCGGCTTTAACGAATACATTCTCGTATCGTGCTGCGCACTCGATCAAAGTTTGTCCAAAACGGTGGAGCAGTTTTGTTGCCTAATTTTTATCACATGTTGTGTAGTTTTCCTCTAAATTCGATGAACAACTTTTCTCCATTAATCTTCTGCGTTGGCCTTAGTCATTTTTTTCACAAATTTTATTGTTTCAGTTTTATAGATATCTTTCCTGATTGAAATGAAAAATACATATCCTGTTGAAGAAGTTGATAACACATTAAAAGATATTTTCCCGGTAAAGAACTTGCGTCTATTCGATTTTTCCTAAGCTTGTTTCAATTGTCCAAAAGTTCATGTTTTTTTATTTTTATATGCTTTTTTATAAATGAAGCAAAAACTACTTGTCCTATCAAAAAGTTAATTCTACCAAATTTGTAGATCTTTCTTTGGTGCACAATTTTAGTTCATTTACATTTTCTCGTAACTTAAATAGTTTGACCAAAATATGAATCTTTCTATTTTTCACTATTTTTGGTGCGGCCAAAATTTGAATTTTCCGATTTTTGAGAAAAATCGGAAAGTTGAAAGATCATCCTGGAGGGCTCCCGAAAAGAACCTTTTTTTTTCCTAAAACTTTTTTTCATATCTTGCGTTGTTTGCGTTAATTGTTAATTGTTAAATTGTTTGTTTGTTTGTTTGTTTGTACACGATCGAAACCCGAAATACCTTATTTCATCATGCCTATTTTCGTTTATATATTCGAATTTTGAAAATTCCACAACTCTGACAATTTTGGTTTTTATCAAAAAAAATCATGAGGATAAATTGTTTCACTTTTTACCTTCTACCAGAAACCGTACTTACAATTTTTGAGTCTTGGAAAAATATTTAAAAAAAAAAATCTCAAAATGTTCCTCCTCTTTCATTTTTCATCCAAAATAGCTGGTTAACGAACTCGACTTGTCTTTTTTGTCCCTCAGAATGTGTGCCAAAGGGCAATCTAATCTGATCATTCTTTCGAAAGTTATCGAATACACGATTACAGACTACAGACAGCCAGACACCTTCGTAAAAATCATTTTTTTTCTGACTCAGGGGGTCTCAAAACGTGGAGATTTTATCAAATCCGCGAAAGTCAATTTTCACATAAAACCAATACCTTCTCATTCAGAATGAGAATGTAAAATGTATCTCTCAATATAAAATTGAGATTATCGATATAAAAATAATATCCAAAATTAAAAGAATTTTTTTGTGAACTGTGGTATGTTTCATAGTAAATAGTGCTCAGGATTGTGGACATTTCTATTACAAATTTTTAACTAAATGTTAGTGGGTAGCATATCATCCGATTTTTCTAAAACCCTTACGACTCACGTGAAATACGGATGATAACCAAAGTTGAAAAAATACGTCAAACTTTAAATGATTAATTTGGTAATCTTAAATTAAAATTGAAAACATAACTTTTGAATAAACACTTGTTTGACATAAGACGGAAGTTTTATCTGAAATTGTTCTTATTATTAAAACATTGATTAAAAAAGGAAAATGATACAACATATCATTTTTCTATCAATTCTAAATGCCAAGCTAATTTATTCGTCAAAAGCAAAGACACTCCCGAAGAAAATTGGCCTATACAACAAATTTTCAGCATAGGGGTCTAAATAACGGAATTTTCTTATGCCTCTTTTTTTTTATTTTACTAACCACTGAGATAGGAGCAAAAAAACACTCACATATAAGATTTCATTTTTCTCTGAATTTTACATTCCAATAGCTGAAATCTGAACCACATCCCCGAAAAACATCGGACTAAAAGAGAAGCTTCCAGCATAGGGGACGTAAGGGTCTTCTCAAACTGAATCAATCCAAATTAATCCAAAAATGGATTGATCTAAACCAATTTTGAATCCGTAGTTGGATTCATTTAGATAAAAAATTTGAGTCAGATTAATTTTCAAAAGATTTGAATCAAAAGAGATTGAGACTTTTTTTTGAGTTATTTCAGACACAGATTCCGGAATAATTCGGAATGAATTCCTATCCAAAAATTACACCAGGGCAGACGAATGGTCACCCTACTCACCCCTAAATTTTTCTACCCTTCGCACTTCCCCTCTAATGGATTATTTGCTTGAAATTTAGAATTAAAACAGGAAGCAGTTACTTACCAAGGTTCTCAGTATTTTTCTATGCTTCCCAGTGGTCACTTTATGGGGCAATATGTGCAAAACCCTGCAGGTTCATCAGGGGCCGCGGAAGGTGTTTTTAAGCGGGAGGGCTCAACTGCACACGGCAACAGAGAAGCAAAAAAAAGGTCATCGGAGATTATGCACAGAAATACATGGAAAACTGGGGGGGGGGTCGCCCCCCGTTTTTCGTTTGTGGGGGCTTGAGTCCCCTTAGCCCCCCCCCGCTTCCGCGGCCCCTGAGGTTCCTAATTCTGATAGGTTTTTTGAAGCAAATTTTTTTTTTTTCAATTTCTTTTTATTGTTAAGTAGCAACAGCTATGCATTTCATAAATTCGCCATAATTTTTTAACATTGTTCAGATGCCAACCTATAATTTGTTTCTCCTCAGCTCAAACGATTCGATTAATTTTAGCATTTTTACTCCGCCCTATTATGTGTTCTCCTTGAAAGATTTACTTTGCAGGCGGTTGGGTATTTTCAATTGATTTATTAAAAGATATGCTTACACTTCTCGATCGTTTTATTTGTACAACTGTATATCGGCATCAAAAAATGATCGCAACACATTAAAAACACATCTTGACTCGTGATTAATTAATCACGAAACATGCAAATGCTCAGCATCAACAGAAACATATCAAATCCTAAAGATTAAATAAACGGCAACATTGTACGCACGAAACGCTATTGCAATGATATTTTTCTCGAGGGGGGTTAGATGATTACAACTTGTTTTTCGGATATGCATAAGAATATTTGGAACTTTACTGTGCTTACGGATCTCATAAAAGATACTATAATACAACTAAATGTATCACTGTGATGCAATAACTGATTCACATAGGTACGACAAAACAATATACATACAGGAATTTAATTAAATCACCCGATCAATTATACAAAACTTTATTGGATTAAGGTGCCCTGTATCGAAGGAAAGGACACAAAGAGCAAACTTATACAGCAGATTGTGTTTCGAGCATTCGTGCGTGCCAAATTTCATTGGCGTTCTTAACAGTCTTTCCAGTTTTCGTTAAATAACAATGTAACTTCATGATATTACGAACGAATTAAGCAAAGCTGAGAAATAAAAGTTAACCAAGACCCAATTAAACTCTTCGAATGATACGGTATATAGTATAATGATGGATGTATTTTTCCCGAGTCAATCGGGTCGTATTTAACAATCGTACATTCATCGATTCGGATTGAAGAAAGAAATTTCAAGACACAACTTATCCCTAAATAACTTTGATTATTTATCACCACTTGAGCCTTTTATTCCATAAAAATAAAAGTGGTTGCTTTAGTTTACTCTTGAACAATTGCCAGCTTCAATAAAAAGCTACAATTTCCGGGGTTTCATTTCAACACTCGAACCAACGTATCGTATTTAAATATTTAGAGTAGTGCAAGTCACATAGAACATTAACAAATAAACAATACAATCGAGTTTTCCGCGACTCTCTTTCTTCATATGGCATCGTTTCTTTAAAAGACTTTTTGGCTTGGAAGAGTTGGCCTTATGCACGTAAATTTTTTTTTTTTCTAGTTCCAACAAATGTTTCGTTCATAATACTACGTACGACTTGTTTGAGTATTATATTATATGTGATCTGTCACATTTATGAAAAATATTGAAACCATTAGAAACTTCCGTTAAGTGACAATAAATCGTGCAATGATTCTCTGAGGCATAATCGGTCTTCGTACTCTGTAATCGTAAACTGTATAAATAATGTTCGACTTAAAAACTCGGTAATATCGCTTTATGCCTCGTACAAATTAAATTTAACTATTACAGAAATAGAGCTATTTCTTTATACAATACATTCTTCTACAGTCTATTAGCTTCCTCTCACATATTTACAATAATTATTACACGGATAATCGAGTCGAGCGTACTCTACTTTTAAAAAGTCACAGGCACTGTGCCATTATGTGATTTGCAAGTAGTAGACCTGCACAATTATTTTGGAAATCTAGTGCCAGTGAATTTTCTGAGACAATACGCGTAGTAAAATATATCCCGTAGTTCCATAGAATGACGGAAACTGTCTGTCATGAGACTCACTCATGCATAAAAAATATGGCATAATAAAAGTATATAATTCTCTGCCGTTTTTTGATATTGGACAATTCGTTTTCTCTGCGATGCAGAATAAGTGAATTTTATTACTCAAATCACAAATTTCCGAAGCATCGCTGAGATTTCAAGACCGTCAAAATGAAGGTGCTGGGTTAAAGACAATTAAAAATTAAGAACAAGTAATACGTGTCTAAAAAAAAGCGTTCAGCTGCCGCGAAAATAAGAAAACAGATTTGTTTTTTCGCATGACTAGAGTTGAAATTCTTCAAAAAATAATAGTTGGATTTTCTCGTTGAATAGAGGACACATTTGGCGCTTTGTTCGGAAAGCGTTTGATCCGCTTAGTATTCATCTATTATTATCTGACATTAGTTTCGTCACTCGCGGGCAAATCTAGCACCGCAATACTTGGGAACATATAGGAACTAATTTTGTAAAAACTTTGGGACGAAATTTTTTTTTTTTTTTTGTGTAACTAGTCCTTCTTTGATAATTTCTTTTTTTTCAAATAAAAGAGAATAAACACTAAATCAATGCGCGTTGCGCATTTTGGCAATGATATCTACACAGCACCAATGAAGAGAAATATCTACGATGAAAACTTGACCTGAAAGTCAAGCTGAGGTAGCAAGACGTTCATTCTGCCATCTCGTCGCTTCTTTTGCAAGGAATAAAACTAGAATCTGAATATTCCCACCTCACTGGTACGATATTTGCCTAAACATACTGCTGATCTCCTCGATGGATTTGTTCTTTGTCTCTGGAACTTTCTTATAGATGTAAAGGGTAAACGCGGCTTGAAGAGCTGCAAAAATGTAGAAGACATTTGAATCCAGAGCTGTTTGAAGGGGTTTGAAACCGAAACTGACCAAGAAATTGGCAGTCCAATTAACACCGATAGCCACTGAAGTTGCAACAGGCCTTGCCGATTGGTTGAAAAGTTCTGAGACCAAGAACCACGGTATACTACCGGGTCCAGTTGCGAAAAGAACGACGAACATTATCACTAGGCCAATAGAAGAGTAGGCTGCGAACGCTGAGGTTTTCTGCAAATAAAAAAGAAAAATTAGCATTATTTGAGAATTAAACCAATATCAATTGATTCCAAGCGATCCTTTGAAAAAAAATCAAAAAGAGTGTTTTGTGTGGAGGCCCCCGTTTGCAAGGGTGCCTTCACACAGGACAGAGTTTATTTGGTATAGAAATAAAAAATTTGTTTACCGCAAATGGCATGAAAATTGCGAGAAGAAGAGTGTCGATAACCATTCCACCAAATCCGACCAGTAGTAAAGTTTTCCTTCCAGCTTTTTCAACCAAAACGAGTGAGACGAATGTCATAACGACATTCATTGCTCCCACACCCATAGTGGCCATCTGAGCAGCGTCTTTTGGGAGATTGGCCATTTCGAAGATACTGGTTGAGAAGGACATGATGGCATTGATACCAGAAAGTTGTTGAGCGATCATCACCATAACAGCGATAGTCAAGGGGATTCGAAGGGTGGCGTTCATAAGCAGTTCTTTTACAGAAACACTAGGTATAAGTTTGAGGGATTCATACTCGGCTCGCATTTCCTCCATTTCATCATGGACTTCAATTGTTCCACGGAGCCATGATAAAGCTGAAATCAAATTTAAAATTATACATATCTCATTACAGCCAGTTGAACGAAATAATTTGGATTCAATCATTGATGTAGGGGGAAACGCCCTACAGTGGATAGCTTCATACAGTGGCTATCTATGAATAAAAGCAAAAAACCAAAACGAAATTCAACTTACAGATTCCGTATGTTTACTAATGACAAAAATGTATCTTAAAACAGATTTACATGTTCTTAATAATTAGAATAACCAACAAAACAAAAAATAGTTTTCAGCAAGATAAACTCACTTTATCGTGTACGTTAGTAATCTTTTCAAAGTGGATAAAATACTCACAGAGCAATTTCGTTTAATAACATATATTCCTTGGTCATTAAACTGGAATACTTTCAAACATAGAATCATATATTCTATAACAGATAATTGCTGTTAGCATATTTCTTATTGAGACTCTTATTTTCCTTCTGTGGATATTAGCATAATTCCTATTACAGTGGATTTTTAGTGAAAAATTATAAAGATCTTTTGAACTCAGGGGTTGGTAAATGCTCCATGGCAGAATCAGTTGATGACAACCTTAATTTCTATATCTACTTTCTAGTTACATTTGACGGAGAAACGTTGGTGTGATTGATGACAATCCTAACCTCACATGTAACCTGTCCACGGTAAGATGTATTCGTGAAATATGAGCAAAATAGGTGACCTAATATTCTTGCTGATTTTATTCCAAATAGTTATTATACCACTTTTCTGTTTGTTCTAAAAGTAGCGTAGGTATATAATATATTCTATCGATACGTAAAATTACATCTTTTTGTACCACTTTCCAGTGTAGAATCGATTGTCCACTTTAGGGTGAACTGCCAGTGGACAAAATTTCAAAAGCTCCAAATAATAATAAAAACTTTTCACTGGCTTATAAAAGTTACTTTTACTGGAATCTTATCACATAGTTGAATTTAAAAACTCCATTTATGCCATAAGAAATTCTTAATTTATATCGTCCTTTATGTTTACTGCAATTTACACATTTTTGCTATCCGCTGTGGGGAGTTTTCCCCTGATCACAGATATTATCTAATTTCGTTCCAATACATAGTTTGGTAAAAGATTGTTCCTTTCTATCAATAACGAAATGGAACGAATGTTTCGGTCGGGTCCCCGGGAAAATCTCATTTAAAATCTGTAGATTTTATCTCGTGTATTGGGAGAAAAAAATCGATAAAAACAAATAAAAAAAACGTCGAAATACTTATTCATATCTTGCGTAATCCGAGAAAAATTAGATTTTGAATCGTGGCAAAGGAAGAAATAGTTTCTCTTAAAAACGCATAGTGAGAATATTTTTTCGTGTCTCCGAATAACCAGGAAAAATCTCTAAACTGTGCACATTTTAACTGATATAGTTTTTAAATATTAAAAATTCCAAATTACAGCATGAAAAATTTAATACTCTAAAACTGGAATATTTTTTAAAAGTACTTCGAAAGATCGAAAATTTTTAATCGAAGAAATTAAAACTTACAGCAACTCAAGAATTCTGAGAATTTCAATTTCAACAATTGAAAGAATAAAATATTTTTTTGGTTATAAATCTAAAAACTCGTAAATTGTTTTTAAAGTAAAATCTAGCATGTGCAACAATTTGAAATAAGGGTTTTGAATAAGGCGATTTCCAACTTTAGGGGCCTTAAGTGAAATACTTTTAATTTGAATCGTCATTCAAATCTAAAACTCTTTAAAATGCATAAATTTTTCATTCTATACGGCAAAACTGAAAAATTTAAATATAGGAATGGATATTCTAAAAAAAAAAAACCAAAAAACTGACAATTTGGCAATTATGATATGTTAAAAGAGAAATCAAAATTTTCTTGATTAAAAACATAAGTTCATACAGGGTGCACAAAAATTTGAGAAATTCCAAGCATAATGTATTTGAAGCTTCAAAATTAACCGAATCAGATATTGAGAATGTTTGACCTTCCTTATATATTTTTTTGTATATTTTATTTCTTGGTTGGCAACTTAATAAAGATTCATTATCATTATTATTTGTAAATGTAAGCATTGCAAACTGGTAAATTTAAATTATATATTTAGAAAAAATAACTTCATTCTGATAATCTCTCAAGAGTAAAATATGAAAAAACGTCGAAAGTTCAACAATTAATAATGTTAAAACCAAAAAATATAATTTTGAATGAAGTCTTTAAGATTCGAAGCACAAAAAATTAAACAAAAAAAAAAAAAAAAAAATTCAGTTAAAACATTTGAAATTTTAGAATTCCGAAGTGCAAAATTACAAACTTACAAAGTATGATACATCAAAAAATTGAAGTTCTAACTTCAACAATTTTACAATAATTTTGACTTTAAACCATTCAGTGACTTAAAATAAGATACACATAAAACTCTATTTTAAGTAGAAAGTGTTCAAAAACCACCAAATAAAAAGAATGTCAAGGTAAGAATATTTCAAAATGTGCAATTCCAATCTGAAGCTTTTTAAACTCAACTCTCCAAATTTGTAAGTGTTTGGTATACAAAAGTTTTCCATGAGAAGAGTTTAAAATTGTACGATTTATGTTTCTAATGTGAGAAGGTGTTTAAAACTCTAACCCCTTAAAAATAAGTATAAACAATTTAAAATTCAAAGTATTTGGAATTGAGAAAATTATTATTATATTATAATATAAATTAGCACTGAAGCATAAAAGAATAAATTTCTTCGTATTCTAAGCGACTAAGTACTAAATAAGAATAAAATAATCCTTATAATTCAAATGGATGATCCGAAACACTATTCAATCCTGGTTCAATGCTTTTCTATATCTCTTCATCTGTTTTCATATTTCAACCATGATTTCTCAAGCCACGAAATCCCAACAAAGTTTTCAACAATTTAGGAATCCTAACTTCTATCTCGATTTCTAGTGTGTAATCTCAATTTTAACCAATTTTATTGATGATTTTCCATAACTATTCAGAAAACCTTAACCAGATAATCTCAAGTTCTGACAGAATATAATTTAGAATCCACTAGCTTACAAAAATTGCAATAAGGTTTATATTTCCTGATATAGCAAGACGCAGTTCTAAAACAGAATTCTTTTAAACTTGACCAAAACATTGGTTAGTTCCTGTAAAAACGACTAGATTTTTGTATCCTAATTTTTATTCCTAATCGGGCCATTCCAATTTGAATAGTGATAAGGGGCTGTACTTTAATTACGTAACAGCTCTAAGAGGGGA
>WSXT02065550.1:0-12491 GCA_011762715.2 Neuroterus valhalla | reverse complement strand
GGATATTTTGAATTCAATTTCTTTCCGCGCTCAAAGATGACGTCACGCGACTTCCTGAAAGTCGCACGACGCTACACTTCCATTGCTCCATTCTTGTTGTACAACTTCATGCCTTACAAAAACAAATGAGCGCTTGAACTCTTCTGTTGCGATGGAATAGTCAAAGCATTCATTTGTTTTTGTATGACGTGAAGTTGAGCCTGAAAAATAAAAGATTACTCACAACCTTCTTTCATATGTTGCTATGGAAAATAGCTAACGGCAACGTATTAAAGTGTCAATTCCTAATTATTAGAAAATCTGAATACTCATTTTACCAGTTTCTGTTTAAGCGATTAGTAGAAGTATCCGGAAATGTCAGCGTTTACCATGCAGGTAAGTGAATTATGCAAATGAATTTGGACTGATAAAAATGAAAAAAGAATGCACAAATAGTGACTTAAATTCGGTCGTAACTGACTGAGAAATTCCTTAGACGTCTGAAATGGTAATTTGTTTTGCTTAAACGTTTGATGGCGCTTTAGTAAGCAAATTATTGGCTAAGTATATGGATGAGCAGCATCCTCCTTATAGGAAACTTTTAACTGCGAAGCGTATATACAGAGCAAGCATCTCACCCAAATAATATTGGAATTAATGGTGATGGTGCTCAAATCAAGTAGCAGTCCTTGCTTCATCATACTTGGCGTAAAATTTTTTGTATCTTTTTCAAGCGAAAAATTAAGGAAAATGATGGATAATGCTGCTGCAGTATTACATCGAAAATCGGGTTTGGATGGTGCCTTGGTCCAACAACAATTCGAACAGAGGTAGTCAAATTGTGAGACAAATTCAGGAAATAATGATGCTTTAGAATTCATGGTATCATATGTACTATAACCTTTTAATATCGGTTACTCAGTTATCCCTAAAGTTGAGCGCTAGCTAGTTTTATTCTTTGTAAACAGGTAAAAGGAAAACTAGCAAACACTTTACCCCTGATTTCGAAATCCCTAATCAAACCGAATTACCCAAAAACCGGAGAGGGGAGCGGCAAGGAGTGACGTCAGACAGCGGAATGTATTAAAATAACAAGACATCTGAATTCAGTATTACCCGTATGGTTCAGCACATTATTGGTTTATTAAAAAGAAACGACAATATTACGTGACATAATACTCAGACTTGAGGTCCAAGTCCTCACCAGAATCACGACAATCTCCGAGAATCGTCCATTTACGTTGACCGCGTGGTATCCATGGCAACCGCGAGGATATTGTAAATCATATCACGTCGGATATTGTAAAATACCGCAGGATAGAATTCTCCGATGACCCGATCCGACTGCGCAGAAATGCTACATGTGGACGTCGACCATCCTCAGGAAACGTGTGGTAGAATTCCTGGCGTCAGTTTTATATCACAAAATGTTACACCAGAGGCGCACAGATGGAGGGGCAAGTGGGTCGATTTGCCCCGGGCCCCGCGCCCAAGGAGGCCCCGCTGAAGTCATTAATCCATTAATATGCGAATTAGAAAATGAGGGCCCGACAATGTTACAATATTTTGCCCCGGGCCCCCTTCAGCTTCTGTTCGCCCCTGTGTTACACGAGCGAAACTTAATTTCACGCTCAACCCAGGACATTCCAAACACGAATCTTTGCGTTCAAGGCCTTCCCGCTACAATCGGGTTCTGAAACACTGTCACGATACGAGTGAAAACTCCACTTAGCGGACGGCGGCCATTTTATTAGACCGTGTAGTCGAGTTTCCCCCCGCATTACATCGCACTGACGCTACACATGACTATATCCTGAATCTACGAAAAAAATGAAATAGATGACATGAAAGCCAATGCGGTTACCCACTGGTCAGCCATTGCTGACGGTAATGCAAATTGGCTATCATAGCCCACTCGCGAAATTTATGGGACAAACACCAAGCATTAATGTCAGACGACCCGAGAAATAGGCGAATAAGACGGCCGTTTAATTTAAATGGAAAAAGGTTTCCTATGGGTTCGCTTCCCGATGTTTGAACTAAGAGTGTCCGTGAAGATGAAGATGTTCAACTCCACAGACTATAGAAAATTTGTTGTCATGCGCAGATGACCGATTCTGGTTCGCTCAAGAGTCAAACGGTACGCAACATTCGGTAAAACGCGGTAACCCCGGTTGCCCGGGGCGACGCCGAGTGATGCGCCAATCAACCTGACTGGCAGTATGGTCTGTTGCCGTCGCCATGGTAACCGGTATGGCCGCGTTCATACTTGAGTCTTCGTCTCTGACTGCTCTTGACTCCACGGGACTCTCATCCATAGGACAATCAGAGTTCTTCTCTCATCGGCTGCCATTGTGATGTAGTCGCCTCGTAGCGTTCGTGTAACCCTCTTTCGTGCTTGACCGGTCTACTGTCACTCGTGACAGCCCTTGAGCTTTGAAGCAGTGTGCTCAGATTCGAAACTGAAGCCAGTCACTAACACACGCGCGCTGTGTGTGAGCAACACGGCTCGACGTATACGCCCAGGTCACTTACACACAGCGCACGTGTGTTAGTCACTGGCTTCAGTTTCCGACCTGAGCACACTGCTTTGAACCAGATAGCTCTTGTGACGCAATAGAACAAATGAAAACATAAAGAAAGGTCATTATTAAGGGAGGTTCTCACCTTGTGGACCCGAAAAAGTGAACTTTTCTTGGGAATTTTTTTTGAGAAATGTATTAAAGAGGAAAAGCTGAAAATTTTTTCAGCAGAGAGAAAGGGAGAGAGAGGGTGGAAGTGGAGGCGGCGCGAAGTGAGCACTGTTCTGGCGCTCAGCCCTGGCGCGGATATTTCCCAGCAGGGCAGTTGAGATAAGTGTGCCCTGTCTGTTGACATTTCCCGCAGATGCCCCATCGCTGTTTTGTGACCCATCATTTTTGGGGCCTTGAGCCTTCTGAAGAACGGGTCCATTGACAGCCTCCTCTCGACCCGTTTCCCCTTCGTGAAGCTGCTATAATCCCTTCCATGGTACTTCCTCGCGCTGCCCTCTCAAGCCCTTGAGTCAGAGCCTCTCCGATGTCTTTGAGTGGCTGCTCCAGCTGTTAGTCACTGCCAGTTGCCGGCCCGGCGGTCAGTGCAGTTGTCTTGGCTGCGCCACCAGCCGCCACAGATCCTCCAATGACCACCGTAGTGGTGTTGTTGTCTGCCGAGTGCTGCAGGTTTAGATTGAGGTTCTCATTGACTGACTCGACCCTCAATCTGAATGGTGACGCGTATCTTCGCCATAGCCCCAGTCGATATGGCCTCCGGTTCGTCCTCTCCTTCATCCTCCGAATCAGAGTTATGGATCTCCAGGAGTTCACGATCGAGCTGAGCCTGGTGAGCCTGTTCCTCTGGGTCGTTCGAATCCACACTTTCCTCGTCCCGGTATTTTTGGAGGTGTGAGTTTGAGTGATGACCACCCCGAGTCCAAAGTCACTCGCGTCCGTCTGCACCGTAAAGGGGACGTTGATGAAGTCCGGGTACGCCAGCATCGGTGCAGTCTCGAGGCTACCTTGAAGGTCTGGAAGGCCGTCTCCTTCTCGTCATCCCAAGAAGTGTACATTCTTCCTGGTGAGACGAATGAGTGGTTCACAAATCCTCGACAAACTTCCTGTACCACGATGTGGCACCTACAAAGCGGCGCACCTGTCTGATATTTTTCGGACGCGGGTAGTCCATGATTGGGCTTACTTTATCGTCATCGGCATAACAGAGCGGTATATTTTCTGAACAATTTAAAAAAAAAATCATAATCGGACCAATACTTTCATAAAAACTCTTACTCGTCAGCTACTAAAAACTACTTCCGAGAAAACGCGTTTAAAGATAAATTACGTTTTATAACTTGATTGCTGTAACCCACGAGTTAATCTGCTATATCAGGGCCATAGACTTCTCCTGCCTCATCACGAAGATGTTCTTGGTTGTCAACATACTTCTCCCTCTCTCCTACTTGGGCCTGTTTTGCCGTGTCGTTCACCCTGCAATCCCAGTGTTCGATGCGTTTCACGTCGAGTCGTGCAAGACTGATGAAAATCCTTCGTTGACAATACAAACTACCATATGAGTCGCAACATTGACAACGTGCCTTCCAGAAGGCAAGTGTTTTGGCGCCAGGGCCCAAATGACACTATTCAGAGACTTGTTGCTGTTTAGGGTGTGAGCTCCCAAGCATCTTTCTAGTAAGTCATCAGACAATAGATTTTCGTAGATGGGTTTCAGTAGTTTAACGATGGAAGGGGCGGTTGGAATCTTGTCATGTTCGAAAGTCTCTAAAGTTCCTTTTGCCTATGCCCGACTCCACTTGCTACAACTGCCGATTAGTTTGTCCGTCAACTTTCCCTTTCCTTTCCCGCCAGGACCTTTGTTTTCTTCCTTCAGTTTTCGCAATCTCGTCCCCATACGCTTTTTAACAAGACCGCTGCATTTTTTCTTCCGTACGATTATCTCATCGCCGTATGGTTTCGAATCTATGATTCACTGTCGCCGTTACCGATGTATTGTATATATTTCCGTGTTTTTCAACTTATGCCTGGAACATTCCTACAATGGCAGCAATTTCCATCTTCACAGCAGTAACTGAATGATTAATGGAACAATGTTTCTCATGGCTCCCGTACCATTCCTCGAATTCTTCAGTTTTTTCTTTCATCAATTTTTTTAAGTGATGCATGTTTGGAAGAAGCTTGATTTCACCACCGCGTCAACTACCTTTCCGCTTAGAACCCTGATGACAGTAGCGACGCCGAATAAGGAAGAAAAGCCTCGATCTTTCCAGGTACCATCTCCCGAAACACTTAAATTTTCGGCTACGCTCCAATGCTTTGCGTTTGATGCTTTCTCCTCGTTGACAGCAATCCGTGACAAGGCGTCATAGACAGTAGCTGCGGCGATTTCGACGTTTTCAAGGCACTTGTAAGAGGTATTATTTGCTATTGCAGTGCAAATATCAATTGGCGGTTCACTTCGTAGGTGCTTTCATTTTAGGACAGTTCGGAACAGATTTTTCTTCACACTTGTCGCAGCGCATTATAAGATTGAATCCTACCCCACCAATATAACTACGGAGAAATTTCATTTTCAAGTGGCAAGTTTTGCAGACTTACGCTTTCCATCCATTTTTGATCAAAAAATTCCGGGACGATGGCTCGAAATTCGATAAAGAACCTACCTAGAACATCGGAAAATGATCGTTTTTTGATATTTTTTTCAAGAAGGAAAAAAAGCGACAGCAGAGTAGTTGTTCGTGTTTATTTGAATGCACGTTTGAACTATTCTTTCCGAATTTTTTAAAGTCGAATTGTTACAAAGTGGCGGCTGTGGCAGCTATCTTGTGAAGGCACTCCGGAAATGTTTTTTGACAGTAATCAGGGTCCAGTCCAAAGTAATCATCTGAAACACACCAACCATATTTTGTTCCGTAAGTAAGGGTTGTGTTGTGTGCTTCAAACTCGCAAATCATGGTAAAAATTTACATTTATCAAAAATTTCTTGCAAAAAAAAGGGACGGATTTTCACCCTTGTTTTGTTATTAGCGACTGGAACATTGTTTCAACAATCAGTTTTTTGAGATGTCAGAGTTTTAACGATAAGCGGTGACTTTGAGCTAAAAAATAAATGTACTTTGAGCTTTATACGTGCAGGGGTTCGTTCGCAATCGAAATTACCGACCAAAAAAAAGTGGTTTCGAGAGAACGCGGTTGAAGGTTTTTGCCCCTAAAAAAATGCGAAAAAAACTAACGTGCACCATTTTTTAGTCGGCTATTCAGCACCGTAGAGGGGCCCCTCGCACTCCTCGTAAAACTCTTTTTCCATCAACAAATTCTTTCAAGCAGTTCGAGCCTCTTTCGTCGATTCGCTGTGGCGCTGATTCGCGCGCTGGAGATGCACTTCGTCTCTCTCCTCAGCGTACATTTTGCACCGCTGCTCAACGTTTAACTCGAACTGTTGAATCATCCTCAAAACCGCGTTGTGACCTTGATTGGATATCCCTGCAGACACAAAAATGCGGCGATTTTGACGATTCTTCGACCCGAGTGCAACACTTTGTCGAGAGTTCGTCTCTGGAAAGATTTTCATAGATTGGTCGAATATGTTTCTCGACATCCGATGGAATCGCACGTTCAGGATGTTTGTACGATTTTAGGGTTTTAGCCGCCTCCGCTTTCCGCCATTCGCACCAGCTGTCCACGCCCTGGGGGCAATTCTGGTGTTTCGAGCGCTTGTTCGTCGAGCAGTAATGGTCCTAAGTGGCCATAATAGCGATTTTCATTTCTTCAACTGACTGCAAGTTTCGTCTAATCGCCAAGCCATAAAAAATTGTTAATTTTTTTATTAGAAGTTCGGCCAAACGTCCTTTCCCCCCAAGCTAAGCTTCCTGTCGGATTTTTCGAAGCCGCGTGCCCTTGCGCTTTCGCACATGGCCTACAAATTCACTTTTTACTACGTGGTGCTCGTCGCGATAGGCATTCGATATTCCACAATATTCACGCATGTCTTCGAATCTCCGTCACCGATGTAATTAAATTACTTTAACCCAAATTTCTCTTCGGACCTCAGGAGCAATGTCTCACGGTGCGGCTCGTACCATCCGTTGTACTCAGGTGTGTCAATTTTATTATCCCACAAGCGGCATGCCTGCCAATACGAACTTTTTACGACCAAGTCCAAAACCTTTCCACTGTAGGAACCGATGATTGTCGTTACGCCATACAATGATGTGAAGCTCCTGTTCTTTCAAGATCTATCCTCAGACACTCCTAAACAAGTGTCGTATTTGCCATTCTCTGACTTCTACACTTAAAAAAATACAAGACGCGCCTGGTCACAGGAGTCACGACACCGTTGATGCTCGTTTGGTCGTAGTCGTATCGCTTACGAGAGAAACTTGTCGAGCGGTGTGGTGCGCTTCAAGGCGCTGCAGTGTCAGCTCGTAATCATGCTCGCCACTGATCGTAAGCGCTATCGTTTCGCCGCCCTGTATTACAGAGCCCTGAAACGATAGCGCTTACGATCAGTGACGAGCATGGTTTCGTCTTGACACTGCAGCGCTTTGAAGCGTACCATACCGCTCGACAAGTTTCTCTCGTAAGCGATACAACTACGAACAAACGAGCATCAACGGTGTCGTGACTCCTGTGACCAGGCGCGTCTTCTATTTTTTTGCGTGTACAACTTTTCCTCCTCAGCAGCTTTTCCGGTGAATGTGGTAAACATGGAACTTGCCGCGGCGTGAGTATACTTCACGATATTCTCGTATGCGCCCTTTGACAGCCCTTTGGAGATATTGATAGATCCGCAGGAAAAGTTGAGTCCCTTACGCGCAATGCCAAATAGTCGTGTCAAAAGAACAATTCGCTTGTTAATTTCACATCCCGTGCAAGAATGCGGTCCAGACGGTATCCCTCTTCGGCCAGACACTCACAAAACAACAATTCTTAAACCTAGGCCTTATTGCCCACATTCCGCGAAAAACACTTGTCACAAAAAATAAAATGTCGATAACGTTCCAAAACCTGCCAAAAGAACAATGATTCGGTGAGCGTGTGATATATTCATAATCACATCTTCCACGTACGAGCTTGACATTTTCTGCGCCTTGGTACTCTCGTTCGGGTCGGTTCCGTCGGCGTTACTATCGTCCTCCTCATCTGGAACACCTTTCCCCCAGTATCCTCTATTTCGCGGACGTTACGAATTCGCGTTTTCACGACATCCTTTATGGCGATTCATAATTCAGCCCGTCAATTAGCTCAAATAAGAGCAACACTGGCGCGAGGGGATTTTGAAATGATAACAAATCACACACACATATGCAAGCTCACACGATCATTCACAGGTATCGATACCTTCGCAAGGACAAGGGGCAATGTGCAATGCTGGAAAAAAACACGATAGAAACACCATACAAGCAAAAAATATATCGTCCGGCGTCACCGCACGATAGGTTCGGAACGACCACGTGGCGCAAGTCCGCGTGCGCCGGTTCCATTCTCAGTATCACTTTTAAACTTCGGAATTATATTCTTGGATAGCACATCTGTCAATCGCAGTAAAAGAAATCGATTTTTTTTTAAATACTAGGTAGGGTGCCCCCCTCAAAAACTGAACTAAGACGAGCATCCTAACGAAAAATGGGAAATTCTTAACACACACTCACACATTTATCGAATGTCAAGGATGGACCGGTTAAATCTTCAGACAATGGTTTCTACTGAAAAAACGGCGGTCATGGCGCGCTGCGCTTGATTTCTCGAAAACAGACGGAGACAGGTACCTTTCGGTTCCCAGGAACATGCGAAGAAATGTGATTTTCACGGAATCCTTTCTGTGACGTATTTTCAGATACATATAGATTGGAATAATGCAAAAAAAAATCGATTTTCTAAAACCGCGAGAGTAGAGAACCCGCTATGGGGCACAAAGGACTTCTACACTGCTGGTCTAGATTGTATTAAGAACTTTTAGTGGAGGAAGATCACTTCTATACGCCAACATCTAGCCCACATCTTTACCCTCATATTTAAAGTCGGAGATCCATATTCTGCAGTGGCTGGTGTTAGGACAAACTGTACTCCTACCGAAGAAAGGCAACTTGTCTCACCCAAGGAACGACAGGCCAATAACTTGTTTGAACACGTTGTATAAGATCTCTACATCTATCCTGAATGACAGGATTGACCGGATAATTGGACCTGTGTAAAGCGAAATTAAAGCACAACGATGATCAAAGAGAGACGCGCGGAAAAACCTGCTGATCGACAGGAAAGTCTGCAAAGACGCTGCAAACCACAAGCGCAGTCAGTCGATGTCCTGAATTGATCACCAGAAAGCTTTTTATTCAGCTTCTCATAGACTTATCATCTGTCTGTTGAAAACCTTGAAGGTTTACGCAAATATAGTAGGATGCATAGAAAGAACAATGTCCCTTTGGAGAAACAGATTTACTATCACCCCTGGGACACATCGCAATACTGCCAACAGTGTCACTTTCCAGGCAGATTCTTTCAGGGTGAGCCCTCTCCTCTTCTGCATCACACTATTGCCACTCTCTCTCGCACGCCCCGATTTTCATGGATACTCCTGTGGCGGGACTAATGTTCGTGAGCATAAGGTCACTTGTGTATTTTATATGGATGCCTTAAAGATCTATGCTTTTGAAAAAGAACAGCTCAAAGACGCTCTAAGTATCGTCAGGGGGTACACACGAGAAGTTAGTATGGACTTTGGATTAAATAAGTTTGCCAAGATTTATGTGAAGCATGTGAACGGAAGTGCTATCAGAAACCTTAGTGCTGGAGAGACCAACAAATATCTGGACGTGCCTTAGAGCCGCATTCAGGATACAACATTAGTAGAGGAGGTTTTCTAAAGCAGATACAAACAGCTGCTTTGACGGATATGGTCGTCCAACCTGGTCGTCGTTGAACAAGATATCTGCGACTAACATGCTTACCGTCATAGATATGCTCTACTCTCGTCCATTGTCCGCTTATACGTCGCACGCCGTAAAGGAGAATGCGGACTTCTGAATCTTCAATGCCTATACAAACTAATTATCTTGAGTACTGTTCATTTCATCGCGAACGGTAGAGATCCTGTCCTGGCAATGGTCAGGAATCACGAAATGAGTAGGGAAGGAGCGTTCCTTTACACAGCCGCGGAGCAGGTAGCTGAAACTCTTGTCCTCAAACTCAACAACAGAAGTGAGGACATTCGCTAGGTGTATTTTCGCGCGTGCATAAAAGCATCTTGCGCGAACTCTGGAACACACATCACTTCAATGCAGTGAAGATTCGTGACAATCAAATTGTCTGTCTTGCTCATGAAAAGCAAAGTACCCCTCTCGGCACCGAACAATCCATGTTGGCATGTCCAGGCAGGTGGAAATTCCAGCACCCTTCCTCCAGGGGTACAGCCAATCGCTGGTCGATAGCACTGTTGAAAACTCGACGCGACGCCAGTGAATCTAGCACCGGTAGCCGGTTCGGATCCCGGTTTTGCACTAGCATCGGGTCCGGGACCTGAACCAGGACCGGAGCCTGAACCGACATCAGGGAGCTGACCGGCTGCCAAGTAGTTGTCCATTTTTGGACCGGCGTCTGTTCCTGAAACTGAATTGAAGTCTGTCTCGGGTCCCAAACTGGGGTCGGGAAGCCAACCGGATGTCGTTCCTGACTGCTAAGTTGGACCAGTTCTAGATCCAGAACCGGAGTCGGTGTCGGGTTCCGATGCTGCGCCTTGAAAGGCCTCGCCGGCTGCGTCCGAATCGGCCCATAAGGTTTTCCCACCTCTCCGAGCAATGCGCGGAGTTGAGCGTCTATAGTGAAGAGAGGCGACCGCATCTCCTAATCTCGGAGAGGTCGAAAAGTCCTATTTTTGGTCGCCTCTGGTGGGAGGGTATCCGGAGACACTTCACCGTTCTTCGACGCAGCCCACCCGGCTCGCCACCATCGTCCAGCTCCTCTCTCCGGATCCCGATTTCCACGGTTGCCCTCGAGACGGAGAAGGGTTCAGAATATACCCTACTTCTAATTTTTGAGCCGACTACTGCGGCGGGGTCCTTCTTCTCCCCTCTCCACTTCTTGGGCTTGGTGAAGGCTAGGGTCTCGGGTATGGCTCCCATTGATCTATCGAGGCCTTCCAGGTTTACAGCGGCGGACAAGGCGGGCGACGGGAACACCAGAACTTCGCCTTCGCCGCCCGGCTACTCCACTGTTGTTTTCGGAGTCTTCCCCTCTTCCTTCCTGGTGAAACCTCCGCAGTTCCGAGCTTGGCACCCGGATGGGGCGGTAGCGGCGCTCCTGCTGGAACCCCGCGTCCATCGGAAATCGATATCCGCCATCGACGGGCTCTGTCCGAGCGGAATCTTGGCACTCTCTTCTTCATCGTCTGGCTGTGGAAAAGCCTTTGCGTAAATCTAAATACATTTCCAGCATTTTTTATTTTGAAAAGTAGCGCTATCACTTTCAGAGTGCTTCCTATGTGAGCTTGCAATCTTGTGAAACAATTGAATGACAAAATTTGCAAAAAAAAAAAGAAGAATAATCGAGGAGAGAGAATAAGAATCCTTCCAGCCGTCGAGATGAAAGTTTATCTGTTTGGTTGTATATTTAGATGCTTTTTGTAAAGTAGGGTTTACCTTAATTAGGAATTTATTTCTCATACGAAAATTAAATAATTTCATTTATGGTTACAAGTTCATCTTTCACAGTTGAAAATCGAACTATTTGGTTAGAAATTCGTCCTTGCCATGGGAAATTAAACTTCTTGGTTGAAAAGTAATCCCAATGATTGAAAACTGATAAAATTGGTTTTAATTGAACTGCATTGCTAAAAATTCTCATTTTTTTGTTTGGTGATTCGTTATCCGAAGTGGAGATTTGTCCTCTTTAAAAGAAAACTCCATTACGTACTCTGTTTAAAGTTCGGTTTCTCAATAAAAAATTAATCTTTTTTGTTGAAAAACCATCTTTCTGTTTGGAAGTTCTATTTCTTGATTGAAAATTTTATTATTTTGTAAAAAATTCAACAATTACATACGCAAAGACTTACTACAATCTGTATATTTTGCTTTTTGTTTGGTTTAAAAATTAATTTTTTCGAGTGAACATACTAATGATTCCATTTATGGTTGAAACTTCATTTTCGTTGGCCCTTATTTTACTCCCTCTTCCTTCCAAATCATCTACCTAGAGGTCTAGAGACGCATCTAATTTCTCCTAAAAAAAACCAAGAATTCTCATTATTATTACACGAGAATGTTACATTCAATACATACTTTCTTAAAAAGTAGATTCTGCGATTTTTCCAACCATGCCCTTCCAATAATACGATTACTGGTATCAATTACATCTATTTCGAGGGAGTTTCTCCCACTTAATTGTGTTGGTTGAGACACTTTATTCTAAAACAAATTCTTTCTTAAATATACTAATAAAGTAGAGAAATAAGATACTGAGGAATAAAATATACAAAAACGCTATATTCGTGAGTATGAAACAAATCTTACGTTGCTGTTCAAACTGCAGGTTCACCATACACTGCCTGAAATTCTTCATGATGGATTTCTATTCGGTTTACCTTCTCTTGTGAAACGTTGGTAGAATTCTTCAGACCGGAAATCTGTAGGACGTGGGTTCGAGTCATAATATCATTATATATGCCTTGTCGAAACCATAACATCAACATTAAAAAATATATGACTGTATCATATAAATACCTGCGATAAATGTCTGCGCAAGTTTCTCAAAAATTCCAATCCAGGTCCAATTTCCGGAATTCAATGTAAAACTGCCTCATCAGTCAAAACAAAAAAAAAGATTCAGCATCAATTTTTCAATCTACAATTTCAAACTTAAAGTTAAAAATATCTAAAACAAATAAAACTCGGCTCAACTAGCAATGAATAATATAAAAATTATTCTCGATCCGAAAAAAATTCCAAAACCGCTACAATTGCTTATGTTAACACGTATTCATGAATAGAA
>WSXT02065539.1:0-12491 GCA_011762715.2 Neuroterus valhalla | reverse complement strand
CCATAGAAGTGGAGGTTTTGAGCAGTTTTGCAATATTTATAATTCTGTGTATGCATTACACTGTAAACTGAATTGAGCCCGTATGAAGCCGAGCGCAAAGCGCAAGATGTAAAAAAAACCGAGCGCGTAGCGCGAGGTAAATACATCATCGAGCGCGAAGTCTCCTACAAAGTCTCTTGATTGTTTGTCTATACGGCACATTTTCTGCAAAACGGTGAAATTTTTTAGAAGAGAGTGGCTAAAAAACCAAATGGCTCATTTTTTAACTGGAATCATAGGACTTCAACAACAGCAAAATGAATTGTTTATACATAATTTCAACTACATATTAGTATTCAAAAAAAAATGTTCCAGCGCGGGCACATTTGCTCATGACGTTTCTCGCGCTTTGCGCTCGATCTTTCTACTTCCCCACATTGGTATATCAATTTGTTCAAGACGGAAACTGTGAATTATTATGATTCATATACTTCGATCCGTAACTTCGGTCCAGATTATGCAAAACAAAGAACAAATTTTATCCATCCTGATTACTTAATGTTATTTATAATAGTACCATATGTCACAGTTCAAGATCGGCATTTTGATATTGCAGAAAACGCATTAACAAAGTCTTGTTTTAACGATCGGAAAAATGGTATATATTTGTAAATTAACCATTTTTCTTTAAACCATTTTCTCCTAAGGTCAAGTTCGTTAACCATCCTTTTTTGAACGACGGTTATGATTGAACCTATAGTAATAAAGTCCTCAAAAATAAAAAATTCAATATTCTGATCGACCTATAGGAGACACAGGAAATGAAAAATATTTTTTGTTTTATTTGTGAAATTAACATTGAAAATAATCTGCTCGCTGTACGGGCACGTTCTTATATCCTGCTTTACGCGTGGCTCGCTTCGCTCGCAACTTCGGGCGCACCCAGGACGCGCGTCCGTCGGATCTCGCGCGCGGTAATTGATGAAACCTGGCGCTCCACGCTCAGTCTTTATACTGAGCTACAATTCTGTATACTAGAATTTCTGAAAATCAGAAGAAAAATAATGACTAATGTTATTTCATGACTGTGAGTTATCTTTTGATGAAGCTTCATCGGTTTTCACAAATCCATTCTCATCGCGTATCTCGTCCTGCGCACTCGATCAAGTTTTTCCCGAAACGCGAACTTTTCTATATTACCTTCAACTCTAATGCATCAAATGTATATTATAGTACTTTATACACCTCTTACCTTGTTTTGTATTGCATGCGATTCAGATAGTCCATTTTTAATATCATAATTGTTACGATTAAACAAAACTACGCGTCCTATCAAAAAATTATGATAACACATATGTAGCTCATTTTTGGGTAGAGAACTTTTATTGGTTCACTTTTTTTATCTATAGATTGTATAACTTTTCAGAAATTTAACTTTTCAACTTTATTTTCCATGGTTTGAACAAAAAATACGCGACCATTCAGAAAATGAATGTTAAAAAATTTATAAGTCTCGTTTTGGGTGAAAAACTTGTCTATAACAATCTTTTGTCCCAGCCTCCGACATTTTTTCAAAAATTCCATTATTCTAGTTACAGTTATTTTTCCGGATTGAAATGGAAACTACATATCCTGTTCAAAAACAATTTATACACATTTTCAGATTTTTTTTTTGGCTAAGAATTCGTGTCTACTTGTTCTCCTATCAGCTTGTGTCAAGTGTCAGAAAATTCAATTTTTTCATTTTCAATATAGTTTTTTATGAATGTAGCAAAAACGACTGGTCCCATCAAAAAGTAATCTATGAAAAACGTGTAGATCTTTTTTCGTCCCACGGTTTTTATACTTGTAGTTTTTCCCCTAAATTTTCTCAATTTCTTACGATATTTGGCTAAAAATTCTTACTTTCGTTTAATGAAAAAATGGCCTGATAAATTTTCGAAATGCTCTTCCTTTTTTATTTTTCATTCAAAATAGCTGGCTTTCAAACTTGATATACATTTTCTGACATCAAAAGATTTTACGAAAGGCCAATCCAATAGATTAGTCTTTTTAAAAATTATCGTGCATGCAAACAGAAATACAGACGGACATAGACATTCGTGAAAACATGTTTTCCGGGTCCAGGGGGTCAAATTTTACGCATATCTAATACTTTTCCTGATAAGATTGTATTTGAAAAATTCAATTATGGTCAAACGGTACGATGTTGGGCAAAACCGTTTGGAAGAAAATATGTTAACTAAAAAAAAATCTGATATTGGATGCTATATTAGATCCCATATTTTATACTTTCTTTCTTTTTTCTATCAAATTCAGAATCTGCGACCCTGAAACCCCCCTTAACTCAATTTCCAAAAAAATACAAACGGATATGCTGAAACTAGATGCCATTTTGAAACCACCGTTTCAAGTTTCCCATTCTTTTCAATGAAATTAAGAAATCAGCGATCCCAGAACCCTCCTTTCCAATAGTTTGCGCGAATACCAACCAATTTTCTGATATTGCATGCTATATCGGATCCGATATTTTTTTCCCCTATGTTTTACTTCCGACTTTGGGATCAGCGACCCTAAAACCCGCCCTGACTAAATTTTCAAGAGAAATACAAACAGATATCCTGATACTGGATGCCGTGTTGGAATCACCGGTTAGGGTTTTTAATTCTTTTCTATGAAATTCAATATAAGCTATCCCAAGTCCCTCCATTTTTAGTGGTTTATGCGAATACCAACTAATTTTCTGATTTTGCAGGCTTTATCGGATCCGATATTCTTTATTTCCTATGCTTCTCTATCGAATTTGGAATCAGCGATCCCAAAACCCTCCTTTTTCAATGGTTTATGTGAATACCAACGAATTTCATTAATTTGGATGCTTTGTTGGATCCGATATTTTTTATTTACTATGTTTTCCTATCGAGTTTGGAATCGCCGTCCCTTAAACCTCCATCAACTCAGTTTCTAAAAAAATACAAACGAATATTCTGATACTGGATGCCGTGTTGGGCCCGCTGTTTTAAGTTTTCAAATTTTTTCTATGAAATTCAATATCAGCGATCCCAACCCCCTCCTTTTTAATATTCTATGCGAATACCAAGGAGTTTCCTGATTTCGGACGCTATATCGGATCCGATATTTTCTATTTCTTATGCTTCTTTGACAAATTGGGAATGAGCGATTCAAAAGATAACCTTAACCCATTTTTCAAAGAAATGTAGACTAATATTCTGATACAAGATGCCGTGTTGGACCCGCCGTTTTAGATTTTCAAATTGTTTTTATAAAATTCGATAGCAGCGATCCCAAAACCCTCCTTCATCAATGGTTTATATGAATACCAACGAATTTCATGATTTTGGATGCTATGTTGGATCCGATATTTTTTATTTCTTCTGTTTTGCTATCGAGTTCGGCATCGGCGACCTTAAAACCCCCTTCAACTCAATTTCCAAAAAAATACAAATGAATATTCTGATACTGGATGCCATATGGGAACCACCGTTTTAGGTTTTCAATTCTTTTCTATGAAATTCAAGATCATCGATCTCTCAACCTTCCTTATTCGATGGTTTGTAAGAATACCAACTGATTTTCTGATATTGCATGCTATATTATATCCGATTTTTTTATTTCCTATGTTTTGCTATCAAATTCTGAATCATTGGCGAAGAAGATAACCTTAACTCTTTTTCCAAAAAAATTTAGAATAACATTCTGATACTGGATGCCGTGTTGGGTCCACCGTTTTGAGTTTTCAAATTTTTTTTATAAAATTCAATATCAGCGATCCCAAAACCCTTTTTTTCAATGGTTTATGTGAATACCAACGAATTTCCTGATTTTGGATGCTATGTTGGATCCGATATTTTTTATTTACTATGTTTTGCTATCGAATTCAGAATCGCTGACCCTTAAACCCCCATCAACTCAATTTCCAAAAAAATACAAACGAATATTCTGATACTGGATACCATATTAGAACCACCGTTTTAGGTTTTCAACTCTTTTCTATGAAATTCAAGATTAGCGATCCCAAAACCCTCCTTTTTCAATAGTCTATGCGAATACCATAGACTATGGTCGAGTAGGACTCCGAAGAAGAAACATTTTTCTCCCTAAAATTTTTTTAGTTTCTTGCCTTATTTGGCTAATAATTCTCATTTTCGTTTATATATTTGATTCTTGAAGGCAGTAGTCTAAAAAATTTCCCAAACCCGATCGATTAGTTTTTAAAAAGTTATCATGCATACGGACAGAAATGCAGACAGACAGGAAGAGCAATTTGTAATAAACTGTTTTTCGGGTTCATGGGGTCTCAACACAGAATATTTAACTGAAAAAAAATCTTCAGTTATTAGGACAAACCTTTTCTGATAGGACACGTTATTTTTGTTTCATTGGTAAAAATAATATCAGGAAAGATAAGATCCATTTTGTGGCCAAACTATACAAGATAGGGAAAGAATGTTGAGATACAAAATTCTTCACTTCAGAAAGATCCCCATTTTTCCTGTTTTTTTTATGAGACACCCAGTTTTTGTTTTATTGGTAATAGTAATATTCCTATATAAGAAATCTCTAACGTTACCATGTCACCGGTCACCGCGTCACCGTGGCACTGCTGTGTGCGTACGGGTGGATCTAGATTAGGTTTCGTGTTACCATAGGGTACTGGCTGCTTGTGATTTTTTATGTGTGCGGAACAGAAGGCCTCTTATTTGGTCGGTTCAGGTTTTCAGTTTTAGACCACTGCTATGACATGGCGTACAACACGTGAAACAAATATTTTTTTGCTTATTAGATGTTAGTGAGTGTTCTTGAGGACATATAATTATTATGTGAGTGAGTGTTCTTGAGGACATATAATTATTACGTAAAAGTGAGTGTTCTTGAGGACGTAAGCAAGAATTGCCTGATGAAAAACGTTTGATATAATGTGGACAGTTAGGATATGAAGAGAAAGGGGGGAAAAGAGAAAAGTAGAAGAGGATAACAAGAGAAAAAAAAGAAGGAGTACAAAATAAGTAAAGAAGATAAGAGAAGAAGGGAAGAAGACAAAAATTCATTGAGGAAAGGGAAGACGAATAGAAGAAAAAGGACAAAAAAGAGAAAAAGAGAGTAAAGGCATGAAGAGAGTTGGGAGAATAAAAGAAGGAAGGGAGGATAGAAGATTGCAAGGAGCAAAGCAGAAGAAGAGGATATAAGAGAGGGTGAATAATAGGGAAGATTAGAGTTTAGAGGTGGTGAGAAGAAGAGGAAAAAAGGAGAATATGAGAGAAGGAGAGGATACCAGAAGAAGAAAAGAGCGATGGGAAAAAAAAGAGTTTGGAACAAGGGGAATAGAGAAGAAAGAGTTGTGTCATGAAGAGTAGAAGAAACGGAGAGAAGTATAGAAAGAAAACGATAGGAAGAGAAAGAAGGAAGATAAGGGCTCGAAGAAGAAGAAGAAAAGGGAAGAAGAAAGGGGTCGGAGGAAAGGGAGGGTAAAGCCAAGAAGAATAGAAAAGACGATGAGGATAAAGAGAAAAAGAAAAGAAGAAACAAAGAACAGAAGATTGCTGGACGAGAGGGGGGATAGGAGAGAAGAGGAGAAGAAAGTTGGGAGAAGAGAGGAAGAAGAGCAGAAGAGCAGAGGAGAAGGGAAGAAGGGAAAGAAGAGGAAGAGGAGCAGAAGAGCAGAGGAGAAGGAAAAAAATGGGAGAAGAGTAACAGCGTAGAGCTAAGAGGAGAAAGTGAAGAGAACAGAAGAATGGAAAAAGTGAAAAAGGTGAGAACTGTGGGTGAGCGTTAACAGATGAAGGGAAACGGGAAGGAGACAACAAGAAATGAAGAAGAGAAGAAAAGTATTGGTGAATGAAAAGAAAATAAAAAAGAATAAGAGAAAGAAGAAAGAAAAAAAGTAGAGAGTTGAAAGAAGAAATGGAAAAGAGGAAAAGAGAAGAACTAAGTAATGAGAAAAAGAGGAGGAACAAAGGAGAGCACAAGGACGAAAATAGTTGAGTGACGGGGGGAAAAAGAGCAGAAAGGAGCAAAAAAAAGAACAAGAGGAGAAGATGAGAAGAAAACAGAAATTTAAGGGGAAGAAAAGGGTATAAGGGATGTAAGAGAAAGAGAAAGTCTGGATAGGAAGAGAGTCAAGTGAAGAAGAGAAGGACGGAATCAGAAAAGAAAAGAATGAGTGAAGTTAGCAAAGAAGGGGAGAATGAAGAGAGAGGGTCAGTGAAGGAGAGAAGGAGAGGGGTCACGAAGAAAGAGAAGAAGGTTAGAAGAGAACATACCAAGAAGGAAACGAGAAGAAAGGAAGCTAAGAAAGAAAAAGACTAAGGAGGAGAAGAGAAGAAGAGGAGAAGAAAAGAAGAGCGTTTAGCGAAGAAAAGACAAAGAAAAAAAGAGAAGAAATGCGATTATTCTGATGAAGAATAATATTTTTTTACATTCTCAAAATATTACAAAATTGACTGTATTTACGTTAAGAAAAATAAATTAATTATCTGTAAATCTTTCAAAATAAACTAATATTGACTCTAGCTCTGTTTGATGTTCCGTGGCGGAGAAGTACGGTTAGAGGGGTGGAGGGGGTCTTCGAAATATCGTCACGTAGTTTTTGAACGGTCCCTATGTGATCGAGAGCGTGTGTGAGGTAACATGTAACTCTAAAAGGAGAGGAAAGAAAAGACGAAAGAGAGAGAGAGGAAGATGATGCAAAAAAAGAGGTGGGACGACAAGAGGGGCTGTGAGATGGCCCTTACACGCCCAGCATCATTATCTCAAACAAGCTCACCATCTTTTATTTATATCATTAGCAAACCGGGGTTAGAACTCGTATATGCCTTGGCCTCGGAGGACTGCTCGATCGTAAGAGTAGCACGTTTCGGCAAATTACGTCATTTATACGAAAATGGTCCTTAGAGGCGACACTCTGCGGCCCACGAATCACTGTCACATCCAAAATAGGATCTCTCTCGTTATCGTATCGACATGTAGAGAGCCATATAACTGCTTCATAAAAAATTTCCTGAAATGAGATCTTTTGATCTTGTAAGTTCGCGGACATGATGTGTTTTCTTAAGTAAGAGGTATCGTGGAGGTGCGAAATGCGGACACTGGTTTTATGACCAAATTTCATAAATCCATCCTTTATTTCTTATGGAAGAAATAAGAAGCTTTGAATATGTGAAAATTTCCTAATTCTTATAGGAAAGCCATATAGGATCCACATTCTTCATTTTTCATTATGATATCACATCCTAAGTCAAAAAGCGACAACAGTACCTTATTTGGCTAGAATATGAGATCAGATGTTTTCGATTCCTAATTTCTATTTCAAATTTGAAATAAAAGATCCAAGAAGAGACATTTTACCAAGTTCAATACAAGTACGTAAAAACTCAAAAATTTTTCCTGCTATATTCGACTAGGAATTCTCAATTTTCTGATTTTTATATCAAATACAAAATAAGAGGCCCTAGAACCCTCCTTATACTATAAGTTCATACAATTACAAAAGAATCCCCTTATACTGAATACGATAATAAATTCGCTATTTTCAATTCTCTGATTTCTTTTATTATATTCGATACCAGCGATTCTGCAAAGCTCTGTATTACAAGTTTTAAAAAAGTACAAACAAATATTCTGATATTGGATGCACTGTGGGATCTGTTTTTATCAATTTTTCATTTTTGTCTATCGAATTCAAAATTATCAATTCCAAAACCCTCCTTCTACCACGTTTCATAAAAATATCAAAAATTTCTGAAACCGGATGCTATATAATATCGGCTATTTTTCAGTTTCTATTATTTCAAAAAAAATTTTTAATCTGCGATCCTTAAACCTTCCTTATTCCAAATTTTAAAAAAATACAAACAAATGTTACGATATTGGATGCCATATTGGATCTATCATTATCAATTTTTAATTTTTCCTTTCTGAATGGAAATCAGCGATCTTTTCTTTAAATATTTGAATTTTGAAAATATCATAACTCTGACAGAAAATGGGTGCCAAAGCACGATCGAATATCATCATTCTCTTGAAAGTTATGGATTTTACAGATTATTTTGAATTATTTTTTGTGGGATCCGAATCGGAATTTTCAATCTTCTGTTGTTTGGCTGAAAATTCTCATTTTTCTTTATATTTTTGAGTTTTGAAAATGTCAAAACTCTGCCAATTTTATTTTCATGAAAAAACATCACGGAGATAAATTGTTCCGCTTATTACTCCCTACAGAAAGCTGTACTTACATTTATCGAGTCTTTAAAAAATTGGTCTCAAAAAATTTCAAAATGTTCTAACTTTTAGAATTCGTTTCCAGAATAGGTGGTTAACGAATATTACCTTTAGTTTCTGACACTGAAAGAGTGTACCAAAGGCCAATAAAATCTATTAGTTTTTTCGAAAGTTATCGTGCTGACAGACAGACAGACAGCAGAAAGAAAGACAGACAGATAGACACATTCGTAAAAAACTGTTTTCCGGGTTCAGGGGGTCTCAAAACGTGGAAATTTAACAAAAACGGGGGAGGGTCATATTTTACACAAATCTAATACCTTCTCTGATGAGAATGGAAAAATTAGGTAAATAAAAAAATGGAACACAAACTCTTCCAATTTCTTGAATTATCAAATGTTTGTCTGTATCATTGAGAATGGGAAAAAAAGAAAGGTGTAAAGAAGAAGAAATGTGGATAGGAGGATATGAAGGGGGGGAAATGATGTGGGAGGAGAGTAGGGGAAGTAGGGGATGGTAAGGGATAGTGAATTGGTTAGGATCAATTAGCGAGGATCGAGGAGGTGAACTAAGGGAATGGGGGAAAGAGCAGAGAAAGAATTAGGAAGAGCGAAAGGTAGGGAGGAAAAAATGAAGCAAAGTAGGAGGAAGTTAGGGAATAGTAAAGGGAGGTTAGTTCAAGGTCAGTTGGGCAAGGAAGGAGAGGGGAAGAAAGTGGAAGTTTGTTTAAGGAAGGAGACAACTCTCTGACCGGAGAAAATCAATATGAAGGATTGGAAAAGGGTAGAAAATTGAAAGACTGCCACGGTGGTTTGAAACACTTTTGAGGGGTGTATCTTTCTCTTACAAAAGAGGGGTAATGAGGCGAGAGAAAAAGAGAGGAAAATAAAAAGAAGGTTCAATGAGGTAAGAGAGATCTAGGGAAAGGATATGGGAAATGGCGGGAGATTCGAATGACTATATCAAAGGCTAAATGAGTTTAACAGGTTTGCCATTGAAAGCATACAATTGCTGAAAATCAAAGAAAGGCGGGAAACTAATCTATTTCTGGAAAGAAAGTTTGCTTAAATCAACTTCATATTCAAACGTCTTCGATTTCAATGAAGTTATCTTCAAAGTTATTTCACAAATAACATTTTGGTTTCCGCTTTGCTGTCCTACTGGAACATGATTTCAATTTTAAAAGAGTTTCTCTTCTCGGGATAAATTCTTGAAAGGCGCAATAAAAAAAAGGACATAGAAAATGTAAGTTCCCGCGACATTATTATCAAGCCATGAGTACTTCAGGAAAACTGCCACGCTCAGAGAAGAACCCTTGTGTAAAGTTCACTCGTCCCAGGAGAGTAACTTTAAAAGTACACGAGCAAACCGCCAAGAACCAAGCCGAGTATGTGACTCATTCAGATCGTTTCTATCTGCAAACTAACCATCTCTTTTATACACATTTATATTTTTTTTTACTTCTCGAACGTTCTTAGTAGGCGGAGTGTAAGATTGAGAAAAAGAGAAAATTGTAATCAGATGAAAAAAGGAACGGCAAGAAGGGAGCTTGGTATTGAGGAAAAGAATAAGGAGAGTCGTGATGCGATACCTCTAAAAAAAGGTTACTCTAAGTACTTGACGCTGTTGTTGTTGGTGGTGCGGAACCAACCTCAAGCTGTAGCCCCTGCTACTGAGGTAGTGTTAGGGTGTGTAAGAGGATAGTGGAGATCCCGGATGAAACTCAGTACAGTATTTTTCTCTCTCTTATAATCATTTCCTCCTCCCATATTTGAATTCTTTAGCCTTTCCTTGAATTGCTCTCTTCCTCCTACTGACAAATCCCCTCTACTTATCCTTCTTAACTCAACCTTCTTTTTACCCTTATTTTCAACACCCTCTTCACCCTCTAATGTTCTTATTCTCGGAAAATGATCAGAATGTATTTATTTTCCTACCTCTAGTTTTTCATCTTCTCTGTTACCTCTTCGTTCACCGTTACATAATCGATTACTTCCACGTACTTCAAATATTTTTTCCCTACGTCATTTAGTATCTTGTTTTTTAATTTTTTCTTCGTTCTTCTCCCCATTCGCTTCATTGTCTACCTCCTATCCTTGCATTGGAATCTCTAAGCATGATTCTATCCTTTATTTTCTTAAATCAGTTCTTCCACCTCCTCACATTTTTCCTGCATATCTCCGTTCACATATACTGCCACTATCTTCCATTTATCTTTTCCCGTCTTTATCCAATCTACTAATAATCCTTCTTTTCCGTCCTTCATAACTCTTCAATCCTTCTCTTTTATATAGTCCTTCCTTATTTTCATCACCATTCCTCCCATCGCCTTGACTTGATCATCACTATCAACTTCTGCTACGAATTTCTCATAAACTCTCTCTCTCTCTTCTCTCTCTTATCATGCTACATTCCAGTAGCATATTCCCAATTTCCTCCTCACTTTCTTTCCCTTTCATTTTTGCTTTCTTCTATTCCTTATCCCTCCCTCCTTCTTCACTTCCCTCCTCTTCCAGTTCTCCGACACCGCACTTTTTACTTAATTTTCGCTCTCTTTATCCCAATCCTACCTCATCTTGTATCTTTATTTTCTCATACTTTACCCCCGTTTCCTTTCCTTTTTTTCCCTCCTCTTTTACTATTTCCCTCAATCCACACTGCACATTCCTTTTCCCCTCATTCAATTATCCTCTATTTTCTCCTGGTTTCTATTTTCTCCGTCATCAGTTTCACCTCATGTTCCCATTTCTCCAATTTCACTAGAGTTATTTTCTCTTCTCCTTTCCTCTTCTTTCCTATCCTTCTTACTATCTCAATCTCTACCTTCGCATATATCCTTTTAAGAACTCTTTCCACCTTTTATTTTACCTCCCTCTCAACCTATTTCAGGCCCGGCATGGCAATATTTTCTTCTCTCTTTCTCTCATTTCTATTCTTCCTTCTACTCTTCCTAACCTTCCCTTATCATCTTCTTACTTTCCTCAATGCTTAACCCCGCATGTAGGGTTTATATACTTTCTATTCTGCTTCTCAACTCTCCTACCTTCTTCTTAGACTTTCCTTGGTTCTCTTGCTTTTTTCAAAGTCCTACAACATTTTATTCAAGTTTTTTCTAACTTTTTCAGATTTTTCTGTTTCTTTCCAAAGCCTAGTCATTTCAACCCTACTTTATCGTTTTATTCCATTTCCTTTTTCTCCCTGCACTTGTTCGCTCATTTGCATTACCTCTATAATCATCTCCCTTATTTATTTTAAACTTACATTTTCCCGCCTGTCTGTTTTCTTTATTCATTTTCTCCTTTCTTTTGTCCTCCATACTCCTTTCAATCCTATCTTTTCTCAGAGGAGGTATCATGTACATGAAGAAAACAAGCTAAAAAGAATGTACCAAGAAAGGGGTTGGAAATATATGGGATGAGAAACGTGAAGAGGAACAGGAGGGAGTGGAAAAGAACGAAAAAGGTGGAGAACAGGGAAAAGTAGTAGAGATGAAAAGAGGGAATATACTGGAACGTGGGATAATAATAGAGAGGAGGAAAAAAAATTCGAAGAAGGGGTAGAGAAGGCCATATTGTGAGGGGAAGTTTGAGAAGAAGTAAATAGAGAGAAAAGAAGTAAAAGTATAAACTGGGCTACTGAGAAGATAGAGTGGAAAAAGGCTTTAATAGATCTGCTAGGAGAGGAAAAGAATGAAGTTGAGAGGGGAAAAAAATGAAAGGGGATGCAATATGAAATTTTAGAATTTTAAGCTTCGATTCGGAAAAATACGAACTTTTATCATTCTAAAGTCATCTTGAAAATTTTCAAGTTTGACCTTTTTCAATTCAAACTAGTTAAATTCCAAATGATGGGAGTTTAAATGCTTATCAGAAAGCGATTTAATTTCATTTCTCCCAATATGAAAGTGTCCCTTTTGAAGGTTTGAAAGGGAAAGTGTTCAATTATAACCATTATATCAATTTCTAATTATTCTAATTTTTGAATCCGATCATATTGAAATTATACTCTCTTACAAAATGTTCAATTTTAGACCCTTTAAATTATTATATCGAAGATATAATCCAAAATAGTTCTTTTTTTCTGATGATTTTCCATCAATTATGACGTTAGAAGGGGATAAGAGTATCAAAGATACGGGTAAAAAGAAAGTAAAGGTAGAAAGAACAGGAATAGAGGATTGGTCAATAGAAGGGAAAGAGCAATCAGAAGAGAAGCTATAGGGTGTAAAAATGGGGGAAGGAAATGTTAATGAAGAGATGCAAATAATGTAAGTT
>WSXT02065528.1:0-12492 GCA_011762715.2 Neuroterus valhalla | reverse complement strand
TTTAAGGCACTTATGTAACTTATTGTAAAGGGAACGGAGGCCCTCAAACCCGTAAAAGGGATGAGAATAAATTACAACAATTAAGAATTATTAATAAAAATGTGTATATATTGAATTTATAATAAAATAATAATCTTTGAGAAAGTTGTATTGACCCTCGATAATTAAATTCGTCAAGAAAATTTGTTGCTCTTTGTTTTTGTATTCAATTATACCTATATAATAATAATTCCATTATTATTCAATTTTAATATTTTTGAGACTTTTCATATGAATAATTTATTTAAAAATTAGATGCTGAATTCGTTTGAAAAAAAGTTTACCCTCGTAACAATATATCTACATTTTTATTATTATTATTCTAGTTGATGAGAATTTTGAGAAATAAAAAAATTGTTCATCATTTTTTCATTCTCGTATATGGGGTTAATTGTGGATTTGAATAATTGTGAATAATAAAAAAAACAATGAATAATTTACCAAATCAACAATCAATCGAAGTAAAAATTACTGATGAGCAGAATAAAACGTGTAAGAGAGACCCAATCAAGCACCACCTCTGTGCGTGGCCTATTCGGTCCTGGCTCAACGAAGGAGGCGAGCGGCAGACCAGCCGAAAACCGTGATCGTCGACTAAAACTCAACTCAGATACGATTGAACATCTTTAATTGTATCTCAGGAACCGATGGAGATTTTTCAAGTTTCCAAAGGCTCAAATTAAAGATGAAATTTCAGGCTCTATGTTGATCATTTTTCAGATTTTTGCAACAATTTTTCTGGGTCATGCTAGAAGTTGAAGTCAAGGTACAAAATCTTAGAAAATCTAGAATTTTTTTCCAAAACATATCACGTGCTGTATTCTCTTCAGCACAAGAAAACAAAATCTATTTCACATCACCAGACGTGGAATTTCATAAGCTTTCCAACTAGTTTTTTTAGAATGCTCTATCATTTTTTTCCGACGAGTTATCGTATTTCAAAGCCAGCAGTGATTTTTGTTTGTGCTTGCGTCAATCGATCTCATAATTTCCGACGGTAGTGTATCTCCACGATTACTAAAGATTTCGAGGGGTTGCAACTTACTTGTAAAGAACTGTAGGGAATAAATTAAATTATCTTTCAAAAGATTTCTACAGATTTCAACAATTGCAAGCGATTTGAGGGAATGAAAACAAAATTAAGGGTTTGAAGACTATATAATTTATTTCAGAAGATTCCAAAAAATTTCAAGCAATCAAACTGACGTTTTCAACGTAGAAAAGGAATTAGCTCAAAATCCCTTGAAATCTTTAAATATCGTAGAAATCTATAAAAATAAGTACAATTAATTCAAAATCCCTTCAATGCATATGCAATGGAACTTATTCATTAAACTGCTCTAAAAAGATTGTTCAAAATCCCACGAATCTCTTACATCTCTAGAAATCTTTAGGACACATTCTTTTAAATCCTTGAAAACTGTCCAATTTCCTGAATTTTTTGGAATCTCTTAAAATCACTTCATTTATCAGGAACCTTCAAGAAAATTTAATCGTTCAAAATCCTTTGAAATTTTTTAATCCGTAGGAATGTCTTGAGATAAAATTCAATTTATTCTTTTCAGTTTTCTGGAAATATGTTGAAATTTCTTCGAATCTCTTGGAATCTTTGTAAATCATAGAGAACCATTCAAATCAGTAGAAATGTTTCAAATCCGTTAAATATTAACCAAATTAAACTTACCCATTAAAGTTCTCTATAAAACACCGTTTATATCCCTAGCAGTTGTGGGAATCCCTCAAAATTCTTGGAAATTCAATGGAATCTTCCAAATATTCCGAAATTTCTTAAATTATCTTGGAACCCCTTAAAATCTTCGAAATCGCTAGGAAACCCTTGATTTTTCATTCTCAAGAAATCCCTTGGGTCTGAACAAATACGATAAAAATTCTTTGACACAACTTAACATTTTAAAAATTCTCTGAAATCCTGTTTATTCCCTACACATCCCTTAACATCATTCTAAAAAACGGTAGAAATCTCTTGAAATACAATTTATTATTCCCTACAAATTTTTATTAATTAGTTGAAAATCCTTAAGTTCGCTTGAAATTTAAAGATATTGAAAAGATCTATTAAAATACATAAAAATCATATAAAATCCCTTAATTATTTATGAAAACTCAGACTCGTTATTGAAGTTCTCCAGAAAAGAAAATCTCAAATCTCTTGAAATCCTTAAAGATAGAACAAAATCCAATGGATCTGGTAAAATCCCTTTAAATCTTTGGAATCCCTCGAAATTTCATCGTTTAGATGACTAGAAATCTTTGAAATTCTTTGAATCTTGGAAAATACCTCAAAATCTTTGGTCTTCAGAAAGACTACAGAAGAAAAAATATTAGGTTCTAATTCTTCTTTACCTGAGTGTTGTTGTGCTGACAGACATGATTGTCGAAACCAACTTATTAATTTGTGTGAAACTTGGATTTTGGATGTGTAACCTATCCGATGCAATCCTGTTTAGAGCCGTGTTGTCTAAAACTACAACGCAATCAGCACATTGCGTTAATCTCTTCAAGGTGAGTAAAGAATTGTAAGGTTGAACGACGACATCGCTGTAATTTTACAAATTTTTATCTAAAAAATACTCTCTAAATCTGTCATGCACGCTTCAAAAATAAATGCTTTCTTTTATACCTTATTTCATCTTGATTTGGAAAGACACTATATGTCTCAATTAACTTTTTCGGAAATCTATCGGCCAAAGATTCCAACATGAAGGATCCCATTCCGGATCCAGTTCCACCGGCTATTGAGTGACACAGAACAAATCCCTGTGAATAAAATGGCATCTAACGGTAAGTAATTGTATTAAATTTATTTTTTCTTCTTTCTTTTCCATGATCTCTAGTTCAAAACTTCATATATTTAATATAATGGCACCTTAGAACAGAATTCGTTCCGCCTAAATTTTTATTTTGAAAAATTATTTTTAACCTTTAAATATCAATTTTTAACAAAGAAGATCCTTTTTCTACCAATTTCGATACAAAAGGGCAAGATTTTCTATCTGAAAAGACAAATGTTTAACAAAACATTCGAATTTTTTACCGAAAAAGTAGAATTTCTAACCAAAAGTGATGACTTTTCTACCAATGGAAGGATCTTCAATGAATCATTGAAATTTTTTAACATCAAAAAGGATTTTTCATTGAAAAGAACAATTTTCAACTTGACGAAATGAACTATGGCCAAAAAATGTGACAGTAGACTTTTCAACGAAAAAGATAACTTCTTGACGAGAAAACTGAATTGTCAAGAATAGAATAGAAAAAATTTTAATTAATATTATTATTTTGTTACCTAAAAATATAGATTCTGACGCAGAAATATGACAGTAGACTTTTAAAGTAGAAACATTTATTTTCAATGAAAAATTTTGTATCAATTTTTTTTTTCAATATTTTCAACTGAAATGAACAATTTTCAACCAGGAGAAATAAAATATGGACAAAAAATATGACAGTAGAATTTTCAAGGTAAAATATTCAAATTTGATTTAAAAAACACAAACTTTTGACGAAAAAGATGACTTATTGACTTATTCATTCAAGAATCATGTCTTAACTAACAAAAATGATCTTTTTAGTTGAATTCAGTAACGATATTTATTTGAATTCCTAACAAAAAAATTGAACTTTCTATCAATAAGAGAAAAAAAAATTACTTCTCTGCCAGCAGAAGATGAATTTCCAAAAAAGCAAGTTGAATTTCTAACCGAAAGAGAAAACTTTTCTAGCAAAAAAAAGAACCGTCAATGAATCATTTGAATCGTTTAGAAAAAAAAACTTTCCACTGAAAAAAAACTATTTCAACTAGAAGAAATGAAATATGGAAAAATAATGTGACAGTTGACTTTTTTACGTAAAATATTCGACACTGAATTGAAAAAGCACATACTTTTAACGAGAAAGATGACTTTTTGACCAAAAATTGAATTGTTAACAAAATGATAAAAATTTTTTACTGAATGCGCAGAAATAGAAAAGTAGACTTTCTAAGTGGGAAAATTCCTTTTTCACCATTTGAGAATCATGCCTACCGGAATAAAAAAAAAAAAAAAAAAAAAAAAAAAAAAAAAAAAAAAATTAAATAAAATAAAAAATATTTAGGTGAATTCTTAACAAAAAAACTGAATTCCCCATCAAACAGTTTCATTTTTGATCTCAAGATATGAATTAGGACCCAAAAGTATGATAGTCGACTTTTTATTAAAAAAATATATTTTTAACCATTAAAGATGAATTTCTACCCCAAAAATATCACTTTTCTACCAAGGGATGAAATCTCGATCCAAAATGCAGGATTTTATGTCTGGAAAACGACTGTTAAAAAAAAAAAGAGTTGAATTTTTAACTGGAAAAAAATTTATAATCGAAAAATGACTCTTCTCCAAAAAGATTACCTTCCAATGAAATAGTTAAACTGTTCACCCAAAACAAAATCTTCACCAAAAAGTACCTTCGATTTTGAACCAAAAGAGATGAATTCTGGCGCAGGAATGTATAATTGTATTTTTGTTTAAAAAGAAGTCACTTTTAATCATAAAAGATGGATTTTTAACAAGAAAAATGACTTTTGTACAAAATATTTGACTTTTCTACCAAAAAAAGATGACCTATCAATGAAATAGTTCAATTGTTAACAAGGAACGAGACTGAACATCAAATAATATAAGTTTTGCAAAAAAGGGATGAGTTCTGACCAAAACATATGATAGTAGACTTCTTATTTAGAAAAAATAAACCTTCAAAGATAAAAGATGAATTTTTATCCGAAAGAGATAATTTTCCTATCAAAAGATGAATTTTTAATCCATTAGGACGAATTGACTAGCTGAAAAGACAAATGTTTCACAAAACAGTTAAATTTTCAAACAAGAAAGAAAACGGATGTCCAAGAATAAATTTAAATTTTCTTCCAAAAAACAGTCATACCACGCTCGAAAAACGAGTTCCCGTCCGATCACTGAAGTCAAGCAGTGTTGGGCGCGATTAGTACTTGGATGGGTTCCCTTACCGGTTTGATATAAAAATTGACAAATCGAATGATCTACAAGAATCTTAAAGAATTTGTATGCTTAATTTTGCTGCACAGAAGATAATTCCTCTTCAACAGAGCCGTGTGTGAAAACGAGAATGAAAAAAAACAACATAGGAATAACAAGAGATTTTTCTCTCACGCATTAAAGGACTCTCGGCTGAAAATAATGTTCGCAAAATTGTATATCTGTAGAAAATAAAGAGAGTAAGTCTCATAATTCAGGGATAATTCTTCTTCGGAATACTACTACTACTCTAAAGACTGCTTGAATTACTTTCTTTATTTGAAATTAGGAAGGGGGACTTTGAGATTATGACGAATTTTGGATTGGAGCAACGATTTTTCAAAATCCCTCTCTTCTGAATCCGAATTATTAGTACATTACGATAAGTGTGACTTAAGTGCCAAAATAGGCCACTTTAGTCTCAAGTATCGTACAACATTTTATAGCACTGACTAACTTAAATTCGCACTTACGGTTCGGCTATCCATGACTTAAAATAGGTCAGTACATCACCGTGAAGTTAGGGCCCGAGCGGCAGCGAGGGTCATAAGCACGGTGCCGTAATAACCTGTTTAAGTCACGGATAGGCGTTACTCAAGTGCGAATTTAAGTCATACAGTGCTATTGGATTAGTTCAAAAAGTTCACGTTCCATATGGAAAATTCCCTGTCCCAAGTCAGATAAATAAGGAAAAGAAAATAAAACGTGATAAACACATTTTTTCGAAAAATGAAGATAATTATTCTTTCTGTGGGGTTGGGCTATTATCAATCCGATTATCAAATTTGATTCAGCTAATAAAATCTCACAGAGCAACAAATTTGCAAAACTCTTTTCTTATAATGGAAAAAGAAGAAATTCTCCCTCCCATAGCGTATAGATATATTTAAATATTTTGAGAATCAGATTAAAGGAGCGTTACATTCTTTAAATCAAATAAGATATCTTTCTGATTCATAAAAGAAAGCGGTCATTTCTCGTATCTTTTTGGTTGAATTTCTAATAGTCTAGGTTGAGTCAAGTAAATTTACGATTTTTAATTAGATTCCCGGTTTTTTTCCCGGTCAATAAAATTCTTGGTCATTTCCCGGTCAAGTCGCCGAATAGCTTCCTTTCATCAATCACTTTAAATTTTTGACGTTTTAGATGTCAATAAATGAGGACACTGAATATCGATGTGAAGAAATTGGATGTTACTCCCGATTTATCTGAAAATACTGAATAATTAATCACTGACCAGGACTGCCCGTATAAGTGACATCATATCCCCAAAATATTCTTTTTCTACTTTTAAAGATCAAATAAAAATATTGTTTAACCGAATATTGATTTATTCTTTCAATGTTTTAGAAAAACCTCTGCTCACCTATAAGAGAAGGTTCTTCTATGGTGCACTATATTGGAAAGAATCTTCATGAGTATTGTTCTCGCCTCTCGAAACAATGAAAAGCAATTGGATAAATTTCGTAATTTTTCAACGAGTTTCTTCTTTTTAGTTTCAATTTCTGAATATCAAGCTTATGTTCTATCTCTATGAATCGTTTGAACATTCACAAGACATTCTATATCTTAATATATGAAACATACAGAATTCCACTTCGAAAATGAAATGTGCGTACAAAATAACTTGACTATAAACTTTTGCAGTTAGTATGAAAAATCGTACCTCCAAACTGTCACTTCCGTCTGCTTCTCGATCCAGAATATCGAAAATTTCCTCTTGAAGTTTCTCTCCCTGATGGTATCCAGAAGCCCAGTTATTTCCAGCACCACCGCCATGTTTTGATAAATAGATGTTCTCTGGATTGTAGAGCTTGTAAAAAAAGCGAACACATTAGGATACAAGGAATCCTTTTTTTCCATATATCATCTATATAATTGATCTTTGTATAATACTGGAAAATGTTAAGGGATAATATCTCATTCAGTAGTTGTACATTTTTCTCGGATGACTTCCAAGCATTTATAATAATTATTGTTTGATACTAGTTGCTTTACATACATTTCGAAAATAATGGAACAGCTTTGAACTCTAAGGTAGAATGTGTATAATGTGAATTACTGTGAAAGTAATTTTAGACTTCACAGTCCACGATGTTCTCAGAGCAATTTCACTTTTAACAAAACAGTTTAATTTTCCATAAAAAAAAGTCGAGTATTTTTGTAGACCGTCAAATTTCCAATAAAAAATCTTTCCTAATAAAATATAAATTTCAAATCCAAAAAGACGGATTCTCTATCAAAAAGACGAATAGAAAAGACACTATATTTACGTACTTTTACGTTCAAATTGATACAGAAATGGTTAAACTCCACCGTTAATTGCTGCACGTTCACAATAAACTTCTAGAATTCACACATGAATCATAACAAAAAGAATCCAGCCAGCTTATAATTTTTTTCATCCCTTTTTTTCACAGTGTGCCCTGAATTTCGGTACCTTTGAATATGGAGAATTCATAATGGTATGAATAACTCGAGGTTCCAAATCCAAGAGAACTGCACGTGGAATGTAATGTTCATCATCAGATTGATAAAAGAAAACATCTTTTCTATCAGTTCCTTCTGTAGCATAATCTTCCAAAATTCCTTCCGGACTGATACCATGCTCTGCACAAAGTCTCTTCCAAAATTCGAATCCAACTAGAAAAATTTAGAAAAAAATAAATTATTGAAGGCATAAGTCTTGTCTCCAATTTTATCTAGAAAGAGTGAATTTTCTTCAAATTTGCCCTTCCTTGAATATCAAGTAAAAAAATTACATCTTTTGCTATTTGAATAAGGTTCATGCAAAATAATTCAGATAAACAACTTTAGATTTACTTACTTTGATTTCCGCATTGTCCCAGCTGCAATGTTATCATTTCACACGGCATTTTGGCTGAGAAAAGTCACTCTTTATTCGGAAAATTAGATCACAATCTTTAAGAATATATCTAATGGTAAAATAACAAAACTCAAACCGATCAGGTACTTGGAAACTTTTTATACATTTCATAACATTTTGTACGCTTAACCTCAAATCTTCCGAATCATTTTTCTCAGGCAGAAGTTTTGTCCCTCAAATTTGAAAAAAATTATATAATACTGATTTTGAAAACGAAGTTTCAAGTTGGGAATGTTTTTTTGATAATCACAAATGCCTCTATATGAACATAAATAATAATTCGAATAAGCCTCTAATTTTTGACAGTTAGCGACGTTGGTGCATGTATCTATAGACTTATAGAGGTCGCATATACATATATCGATTATGTCAATTTTCGACTTTTGAGGTTATGAGAAAGAGATATGCAGAGCTAACTTCACTGTCTTCGCTGTTGACGTTTGACCCACGCTTATTGTTGTGACAGTTGCCTTTTTAACTTGAAAATAATATTCTGAGTTTATAAATCATCGAAATCAATATGTTGACTGTAAATGTTAACACTGGTGTTTGGTTTAAGTCCCTTTTTACGTCAGAAAAACCTCTTACGGTTTCACAAATTTGGGATCAAATTCAAGACACAACTGTGAGTATTCACTTTTTATGAGCGATTATTAATTTATTATGTTACTGAAAGCATAAGTCAACTTTTGATTTTTGCTCTATTTCTTCTAAATTAGCACGAGAAGCATTCAGGCAATAAGAATTATAGTTTTGTTTCCTCGTAATAATGAGTCAAAAGTATAGTGATCAAGCGGACAGAGATTGAAGTAGAAAGCTACGAATAGTAAAGAAAACAATAGGGCGATTCAATAGATGGTGATTTTTCACTTATTGTGTCTAAAAATGTATTCTTATCATGTATCGAAATCATACTATAATTTGCATGTATGAATATCGTGTCATTTTAACCTCACTTTTCAAACGATTTTCATGTCTGTTTTTTCATTCGTTTTGGGGCATAATTTTCACGACGTGATTGCGAAAACATATTAATCTATTGTTGATTTCATAAAATGAAGAGAATAAAAGAGTTAAAAATAATTAACGTTTGAAATTGAACCATCTCTAATTGCGTGAATTCGTATTTGGAGTATTAATCATTCCAAATTGCAAGTTGGACATTTTTAAGACAAAAACATGTTTGAAACGACCTAACTTTCATCTGAATTGATAAGCAAGAATCAATTCGAATTCAAATTATACAGTTTCGAATTGTCGCTCTCAATCGTAAAGTAATTTTAAGTTTCAAGTGCTCATAATTGATGTTCCCAAAGTTCAGAATTGACGTAAATTATACATTTTTTTTCATTTGAGAAATTCTGAATTCAGGATAAAATATTTTAAGCCCAGATTTGGAATCCTTCAAGCTGAATGACTATTGTTAATGCGACTATTCTTTCACTTTCCGAAAAAAAATTACTGTAATGCTAGTATTGTCTCGATTTACTCCTTGACATAACTAATGTAACTTTCCCTCCAAATACATTTTCAAACTTTTTCGTTGATTAGCTAGATCAACATTCCAAGAGATTTTGAAAGGATTATATAGGTATTTAGAGCTCTTGGAGAATTTAAAAATATTAAAAGTGATTTGAGAGAATTAAAAAAAAATTTCGAAGAATTGTGCAAGGGACTTTAGGGAGTAAATAAGATGAAATGAAATTTCAAAAGATTTCAAAATTCAAAAGATTTAAAGAGTTTTCTACGGCTTTTATAGGACTTAATGGAGATTTAGAGGATTCTTGAGACTTGAACACCTATAAAGAATTTTATGTAGATATTAAAGACTTCAATATGTATGGGATTTGGCGAATTTCGGAGGATTTTAAAGATTAGAGTTTTTTGTTTCAATATTTCGAGGAATTCTATGATAGACATTTTTAAGAGATCAAAAAATTTCATGGAGTTCTGACGGTATTTACTAAATTTCAAGATATGTGAGGAAAATTTACAATGGTTCAGCGGTTCATAGGATTTTGAAACAAACGAAAAGATTGTGAAGGAAGAAAATTTAGGAAGTTAAATTTAGCATAAATGAAATGTTCAATTTACATAGAACATCAAGAATTCAAATTCGACAACTAAATTTATGAAAATCAAGAAAAACTAGAATATGAATATTGGAATTGGACAACATATTTTAAGATGCACCTATTTGAATAAAAAAAAACAACACAAATAAAAAAGAGGAAATGGAGAGAAAGCAATGTCAGGATTTGCTGCTTTTTATTCTCTTGTCTTTCGTGATTTTGAAGCTTTAGGGGAATCCAACCAGCTTTGTTGTATTTTATTGAATTTCACTTAATATTGAAAATTTAATCTCTTTCAAGGAATTTTGGGAGGAATTAGACATTTTAAGAAATATTTTTTGCAATTCCACTGGGGCTTTTCTGAGATTACTAGAATTTTGATAAAATTTGAAGGTTTCAATTCAAGGATTCCAAAAGATTTAGGAGATATCAGGGTATTGTAAAAACTTTTTAGGAATCTAACGACATTTAGAAAGTTTCAAGAGTTTGCCGAGGATTTCGTGGAATTCCGGAAAATTTTCATGAATTTTGAAAAGGTATCCAGGATATCAATTTTATTTAAAATTTTATAAGGAATTTTCACGGATTTTGGAAAATTCGAGAGATTTTATGAAATGTAATAAAATTAACGAGTTTTGCAGAAATTTTTAGAGGATTTAAACAGATGTCAAGATTTTTTTAAAGATTTCAATAGGTTTAAAACCTTATGGGTTATTTTATACAATCCAATTGGGTTTTACACGATTTCATGGGAGTTATATATTGTATATCAGATTAAAAATAATTGGTTAACTTCTCGATTTATTATTTCAAAAATTTTGTGATATGATTCTGCTGCTATTTTTCAAATTTATGCCACTATCAAAATTATTTTGAATTTCTCATACAAGTCCGAGGCCTCATATAGAACAAATACAAATGAAGTTTTCATTTCTGTCATTTGGTCTTTTAAAATTCACTCGACTTTTTTTGGACTTTTTTTGAAATTATATGTCACTTTTTCAAAGCTTTCTAGTTTATCCAAGCGCTGAATAATGTGTTATTATGAATTTTCAAGTAGTTCATGTTCCCTTCCAGGAATAATAAATTCATATTGATGGGAAACGACGATTGAGACTTTTGCTTTTTTCCAATCGTTCCCAATTACGTACTCGAAATTCTATACATGATGGCACCACTTGTATCCTCCGAGAAACATGTAAAAACGGCCATTTACTCTTTTGGATATAAATTTGTCACAGTATATATTACGGAAAATAATTAAATAAATACTCAAAAAATATCAAAATATATATCGCAATGAAAATCTTCCAAATTAATGAAATTTGAATGAGAATCGTTAAAATCACGGAATTCTCAATCAAAAACTCAAAATTGACCTAATTTTTAATTGCAATTTATTAAAAACTGAAGACTCTTCAAATATTTAAGATTCAAATTTCGTCAATCGTGAAAAGCTACGATGGAAAATTCTCCAATTTCGAAGATTTGAAACCTAAAATTATTCAATTTTGAAGATTTACACTTAAAGACTTCAGTCTTGGCGATATGTGAATGGAAAATCGTAAATTTGTATGACTCTAATGGATTTGGAAATGAAAAGTCAAGTTTTGAGTCTTAGTCTTCCGAACCCTTAAAATTTCGAATGTAAAGCAAAAAATTACATCATTCCAAATGTCAATTCCTGAAAATGGCCTAACTTCTTATTGTGAATTTACAAAATCCGGAAAATCTTCAATTTTAAGCATTCTAACTTGAAGATCATACAATTTTGAAGATTTACAAAAGAAATTCTTTAATTTTGGAAATAAAAAGTTGTATATCACTCAATTTTAGAGATTTATATTCTGGATTGTGGACCATTTTTCTAATTGTTCCCTTATGAAGATTTGCAATTTAAAGTTTTGTAATTCCAACTTTTGCAAATTTGAAACCCTTTACTTTTGAAGACCTACAATACAAAATTTCCATTTTAGCTATGAATGAATCAAAGTTCTTCAATTTTGATGATTTTAGTGATTTTATATATGGCAAGTCGTATTTTCCAGTCCAAATCTTTCAAATTGATAAAAATTCAAATATCAATCATCAAAATGACAAGATTAAAAATTTTTAAACTTGTCTGATTTGGAATATTGTAGGTTAGGAAATTAATGACTCTTCAATTTTCAACATTTTCACTCCAAAGTTCTACAATTTAGAAGCGTTGCAATTGAAAATTCTTAAATTTCCAAGGGTAACAATTCCTGTGATTTCAACGATTTTCAATTTAAACTACTTCAATTTAAACGGTTGGCAATGCAAAATTCTTCAATATTCAATGTTTATAAAAGAAACTGATGCGACTTCAAACACTTTCTTGGAATAGCCCCCGCCGAAAACAATAACTACGATGATATCCACACTGCTGAACTCCAAGTCGATGAACCTTCTGATGAAGAAA
>WSXT02065527.1:0-26862 GCA_011762715.2 Neuroterus valhalla | reverse complement strand
TTCAGATACGGTCGATCGCGCGTCTGAATTATCGAGATCAACTGGAAAATTTTTATCTGTGGAAATATCTCCTGATTGATTTTTTTTGATTGCCATAACGCTAGGTGCATCACTTGTTTGACCATCCGTTATCATAGTCCCTATATCTTCATCCCCGTGTTCAGATTCTGTATCGGAAGAATCTGAAAATTGCTCAAAAACTTGCTCCTTCATCATTCCTTCCATCATGGACTGAGAAAATTTAATTTTCCTTTCATTTTTCTTTTGTTTCTTGTTACGAATATTTTCATCGTCACCCATTTTGACGATATTGTAGCTAAATTTGTCGTGAGAAAATCGACTTAGTAAATTTAAAAGGCTTTGTTTACTCAGCTGATTTTATTTTGTTTTCATTTCGAATCCGATGCATTTGAGTTATATAATAAACCGGTTTCGAATGATAATATTTGAAATTGAAGAATCAAGCAATTTCCATTATTCTGAGTTTATTTACATTCTTATCTCCATGCACCTCTAGACAAGCTGATATGGATACAACGGATCACCTGTGTGTCGTCTAGACTGTGTGCAATTCACGATTCTCTGTTATTATCCCGGAATCGATGCGCCGGACGGACAATGAATTACGCAATCACCTACTTTATTTATTTCCCTTGAGTGTCCCACCAGGGGTACCAGTTGTAACATTACTCGATCTTTCCTTAAACCAGGGATGATTTTATTTATCGAAGTCAAAAGTATTTTTCACGTATCCGGCTAGTTATCACATGAAAGGTCCTGAACTTTCTAAGTAGTAGAGCTGTGGCATTCCAAACGAATCCTGGTACCGGGATCAATATATACCTGCATTGGTCCCGCGCTTTCTCCAGGTATTCCCACCTATGCGCGCGCATTTATTGGTCCCACAACTTCCAGAACGATCTCTCCACTTCCTTTAATTTTGGAGTTTGCAATTTCTCCTTTGAGTTACGGGCGTACCTATTTAAATTGTCGCCCGTGCCTTTATGCTAAGAGAATACGTTCGACAATTATTATTATAAAAATTATATTAATATGAGGGTGGACTGGACCGTCTCACCATATTATGCACAAATGTGTCCTATCGCGGTTGATGTGATTCAAATCAGATTCTTTCTCAAACCCGAGAAACACCGAATTGAGGCAATATGGCATCTAGTCGGTACGACGAAATTGGGTTCAAGTGATATTTATTGAATCTTGGATATTACGTTCATGTCTCTGCCTAGCAATATAAACTTCCTTAGGGGAGGCTCTCAAATTATTCTAAACAATAGAAGTTATGTATATTGTATCTTTTCCGTTCTCTGTAGTTATAGTTTTTCACTTTTTATGAGGTTATATCCATGAGGATCCGATACCACACTACACTGGACATATTCCGACTTGTACCCAATAAGCACCGTTTCATTGCTCAACGCAATAAACTTATCAGAATTCTTAAAAATAGTATAGTTCTTTGAAGTTATATCACGAACAGATTTACGAGCTTTGGTTCTTTGTAGTAGATAAATTGCAGAGTTCTGCGTGACGTTTATGGCTACATTTATTGATGTTAAATATGTGGACCCAATAAACACCACCTTATCTATTCTTCCTCTCACGCCCAGAATATTGTATATTAAAGAAGAATAAATCACCATACTATGCACAAATATGTCCTTGATCGGATAATGTAATTTAAATCACATTCTTTCTCGGACCCAAAAAAACACCGAATCGTGACAATATGACATCTAGTGGGTACGAAGAAAATGGGTTAAAGGGGTATTTACTGGGTCCTTGATATTACATTCATGTTTCTGCGTAGCAATATGTATTTATCAGGGGAGTCTCTCAAATGATGCTTAAAAATGGGAGTTATGTATCTTGTATCTTTTTCGTTCTCTATAGTTGTTGTTTTTTGCTGTATATGAGGTTTAATCTATAGGGACCTGATAAACTGATAAAACTGATAAACTGTATTCCAAGCAACTAATAAGTGATTTGTGATGATCTGATCGGATAATGGGAGGCCGAGAAAAAAAGTAAAAATCAGGAAATTTAAGGCTTGTTTAACAATTCAACATCTTTATTAATTTTGGATTTTTATGAATGGACTTTGGTGAAAAAGTAGCGATTTTGATGCTCTATAAGCGTTAAAAATAATGGACACTGCAGGATAATAACTTTTTGCGTAATTGCTATTTACATTATTTAATGCTGCTTATTGCAAAAAGTCTGTATGGTGCACCGATGGTCCACTTTTAATTTTAGGAACGGGTTTTGAAACTTCAACTTAAGCACAACAAAACGTTTATCTTGATTCTCCAGTTAAATGTTGCTAAGGCGTTTAAAAAAGTTTTCAAACATAACTCCAAACTGCTGAGTGCTTGCAAGCAGCCTCTTCCACCTTCCTTCTTCCCCCACTCCTCGGCTACTTTCGAGCGCTCAGCAGTTCGGAGTCATGTCATGTTCATAATCCGTTTCGAGAATTGAAATCGGACCATCGATGCACCATACAGACATTTTGCAATTAGCAGAATTGAATATTTGAAATAGCAATCACGCAAAAAATTATTATCCTACAGTGTCCTTCATTTAAGCACTTATAGAGCATCGAAATCGCTACTTCTTCATCGAAGCCTAGTCATAGAAATACAAAATTGACAAAGATATTAAATTGTTAAACAAGCCTTAAGTTTCCTGGTTTTTACTCATTTTCTCGGCCTTCCATTATCCGACCAGGTCGATCAAGGGCTCATTTTATTCGTAATTCAATTGCCTATCACTTATTTATTTATGCCATTATGATTGCTGTAAGAATTTTTATGTTATACATGAAACAACTAAAAAAGTGCAATTTTTCGGCTTTAAATGTTAATAAAAACATTTGACGTGTTATTTGCGAGTCGAGAACACGACTGGAATAAAGTATGAAGTACCTTTCTCCTGATAGCACAGTCATTTTCCTGCAAAAGTTTCCGGCACAAAAATTTTCCTATTGCTTGGACTATTGGTTCTTTGTAGTGGATAAGTTGCAGAGTTCTGTGGGACTTTTATGGCTACATTTATTAGAATTAAATATGTGGACCTTATAAACACCACCTTATCTATCCTTCCTCTCACGCCGTGAATATTGTATATTATAAAAAAATATTTTGCCATGTTATGCACAAATGTGTCCTCGATCGATTCATTCGATTTATAATATATTATCTCTTGCACCCAAAAAACGCCGTTTAACATATATACATCTTAGAAAAATAGAGAACAAGTTATACAATCCTGAATCTCAAGAAAAAATGAAGCACTGTCAGATATTATTTGATATTTCCGTCTCCTCAATTCAAATAAAAAACAGTTGAAAAAATAAGTATTGCCAACAAAATGTTAGATATTATTCTGTGAAATAGGGACCGTCTCACTACTTGTACCGAAAAAGAAAGGTTCTGGGTTCCGATCCCAGCGGATTTGATTGGTTGAATCAGTGCAGTAGGTTTCTGGTTTTCGGATGGTAAACTGAATGTTCTGGTAGAACTGATCAAGATGACAAAAATGAGAATCTTGGAATAAAATTTAATAATCTTGCATATATTGTACACTAGTCTACTAAAGAAATTTATCACTGATTCTCCTTGGCTAGATTGACTTGATTGACGAAGGTATTGAACGCTAGATTGTTTCCAATACTAAATACTCCCCGAAACATCCAATTGGGATTCAGAGTTAGTTTAGTAGATTCTAAAGTATAATTTTGGTTACTATAAATAAATCAGTTCGCAGTAAGCACGAGGCACATGCCACGGCATCATAAAAGAAATAATTTTCAAACATTTTTAGGAAAAAATATTGATATTACATCCTCGACTTTTCAAATCGATACAGGTTGAATTTCCTTGCGGAATTATTATCGTAAGGAATTCATTCCGAATTGGTTTCGGATTGAATTGGATTGAGTCGAATTCAATTCGTAAATCATTCGGATAGGACGAGATTAAAAACTTCTGCTGGATTAGTTCAAATTGCTTCGGATTTTTATAGATACTGATCCGGAAGAATTTGTAAAAATTCGAAGTGATGATCCCATTCCGAAACATTTTCCAGAGTTCCTAACAAACATGAAATTGGTGTACGAAGTTACATCGCACATTCCTATCAAATAAAAAAATTTCCCGCGTGAGTCGATTAATGTGATTATATTTTTACAATGATATGAAGATGAAGTATAAATGAATCTTTATAATTCATGTACTATATTAACGGAATTATTACTTTTGAAATGAAAATTAACATGTGCGTTTACAAATTTCATTTTTGAACGTCAACGTGATTAAAATAAGTGTATATATTTTTGGATCACTTCGAAATTAAATCCGTGTAATACCTTGCTCATGGTAAGTACCTTAATTCTGAATATTATTAATTACTCCTTACAAATGAATGAATACTCGGCGTTTCGTATAACCTTCAAATTCCGGTAAATACCGAAAGGTCTTTTGAATTGTTCAGCATATTTCAAGAGATTTGCAAGAATCCATTCAAATTGTACGGCCTATTGAGAATTCTAAATAATTTCACAAGATTTTACTTTTTTCCCCTTCATCAATATTTCATAACCAAAACAATGGAATACGTCGATTCCATCAAAGAAGTCACACAAATGTGATTTACGTGAAGAAGATATGGGGAATAACCAGAAGAACGAAAAAAGGCTCTCCGATATGAAATTGCTCCTCAAACTCTACAAACAGAATCAACGATTAAAGAATGTTAGTATTCTATGAAATAAACCAAGAATACATTTCTTGAAAATAGTTGCATTCTCAAACAAAAAAATTTATCATTGACGAATAGAAAAACCTTGAACTAGGTTATTGAATTTCCAAGCCAAAAAGAGGGATTTTCAGAAGACAATCGAATTTTCAACTCGAAATAGTATGAATTTTCAGCGAAATTGTTGAACTTGAAAATAAAAGGGATACGATTTTCAAGAAACTTGCCAAAGAACTTTTCGAAGAAATCTTCAGAATTTCAGATTTGAATAAATTGTTGGTCTGGACGATTTCATCATTGTAAGGTCTTCAGACACATCGAATTGTCATCTGAACTACCTTCTTTGTATTCTTTATTTCTCCACCTTCAACTAGTGACGCATTTCACCTTGCCGGGTGATAAAACGCATATGACATTCAGAGACACTAGAGTCTCTAATGTCTCATACAGTATGTTTTCCCTCTTCCATTTAAATGATGTATAAGATATCGAAAATTTCTCGAATAACATTTTCATTCATTTTTCAGCCACTGCAGAAAGTGTCCTTGCTTCCCAAGATCACCAGATATGAGCGAAGATACGACGGAGATGGACGACACGAGAGGAAATCGAAGCAAAGTTGAATCTACTGGAGGAAGAAGAAAATTTGGATTATGATGGCGATGAAGAGAATCTTGGAAGACTGTCGGACGGGAAAGACTTTGATAATGACGAGTCATAAGACTTTTGCGAACTTTATTGCCCGTTGTCATTGAAAAAAAGGGTATCGTGGGACATACGGAAGGAAATAAGTTCTGAATATGTTTGTACTGACGTTCTTTCTCTTAAGCGCGTGCTTAGGAGAGAGGACGTAAATAAGCATGAACATATTCCGAAGATTGTTCCTACCGGGTGTTCCCGGAAGATTGTGCTGCATATCTGTGCGTGGATCCTCCAGCCTCACGTACTCCCCTAGACGGCAAGAGATTACCCATCCTCTTTATGTCCGCACTACTATACCGCCGTTCTCCAGTCGCCACTTGACCATCTCTTGTGTCGGGTATTCTGGTTTAAAAATCTGAAATCAACAGTTGAATTACTAACGCTAAACTAAGTTGGTATTATCCTGTTGGGTTATCCCAAGAACTCGGAATCTTCGACACTTTCCCACTTAAACTAGAGTATTACCTGGTATTGGTTTTTAACGGCTCGGTCCATCATCGCCACTCTTATTGGCTAATCGTTTCCGACTCAATGCCAACAATACCATCGCGTGATCTTACTCCCTGCACGCGGACAATTCCCCTTCTATCCCTGATTCACGGATCTCCATGAGTTCTAAATCCAAGGCTACTGCTAGAGACAAACCTTTTCCGAAGACGCCTCTTTAAAAAAGATTATTTGCGGTGACCACTGTAGATTAGCGTAGAGTTATCTGAAATCAAAATAGTAAAGCTTTTTTGAAAAAATATAAGTTTTTCCCGACCCCAACGATTATTTTTACTTCATTTTTTACATCAAGGTTGTTTTACACCTACAAAATGGCGGGATTTTTCGTTTAAAATCGCTATTTTGACTTCAAACGACCCCCAAAAGTTGAAAAAAATGGAAAAATGAACAAAAAAAATGAATACTAACTCTTGGGGTCGGGAAAAACTTATATTTTTTCAAAATTACTTCACTATTTTGATTTCATATAACCCTAAGCTTTAATACATTCACTACAACCAGATCTTCAAAAAAAATTCGTGAACAAGGTGTTTTTTCCTCACCCGTTATCCCTTACCCCCCTCCCCCCTCCCCTTGTCTAGATCTCCTTCCTTAAAACTCACATTTATTCGTCCCTGATTTTAATACTTGGACTGCCTCAAAAAAGCCTGGTCCTAATACTTAGAGCGATAAGGTCTCTTAAATTAGTCAGCCTTGCCATCCCAGTTTCCCAGCCCTCTGCATCAGACAAGGGCAACTCTGCCTCTCCTTCAACGGAGTGGCGGAACAGGTTCCTTGTCATGACTAACGCCCCAAATTAAGGGAGGCCAAAGTAGATCGAGTTGTGCTATGGGAGGACGTATTGTATGCGAACATCAAATCCCTTGAGTATACGTCCCGCTCCCGGTGATCCTCCTTGACGAATGAGACTGTCATGGTCTTGAGGACTCGATTAGTCCCCTCAACTGGATTCACCTGGGCATGGTAAACTGGGCTGAAGAGTGGTGAAACACCAACATCCTCTTTTGTAAAGAGGTTCTAGTTGACTACAATGTACTCATTTGTCCTCTTCCTTTGTGGATATGGGCCACTACAGCCCACGGTTCTTAAATCAGTCTATCACATATCGGTCCTTTTGGACCCTATAAAAGTCAGTCTTTTCAGACCCATAAAAGGTCTTCTCCAATACCCACATGAGCGGAGTCCAGATTTTCATTACCCTCTCTCATCACCGTATTCACTTGATCATGAGGCACGACCGATTTCCAAGCATCCAAGTCGTCCAATAGATCTTCCAGGAGTGGTACATTCTGAAACCGATATAATGTTCCATCCATCACCTCCACCCCTGGTACTTAATCGACTATTTCACAATTGTCTGACTTTATCTCTCGTTCTATTCATCTTCATCGGATTCCATCACGGCCAACGTAAGGTCCTCCTCTTCCTCGTAAAATCTTGACAGTGCGCTCTCTTCTTATGCTTGACCCGGAAAATATATTCCAAAAGTTCGAGTGACAATCGCGTCAGTCTGCCTTTAGGGTTCCAATGATTACACAGACACCTCGAGCAGATCGAGGAGAATTTTTTCAATTTATCGATGGCTGAAACTGAACTTGCATCACTCTGAGGTTTACTAAATGTATTCTTGATGTTTGGATTTTGGGCGAAATTCGGACAGAATGAATCCTCCTTCCTTGAGGGATGCCTCTCTTCCTCCATTTTACTGAGGGCCCGCTTTGCATCAGGCGCCAAGAATGCTAGCCTATTACAATCAAAAAACACATGACGCCTCAGGAGGCGATTACTTGCCAAACGCATGTTGGTATACGCCCTAACCACCTGCTACTGAAGTATGGCGAGCCTCGAAAACCTGTGGTACAATCCCTGTATGCAGATCAAATAATTCGAGGTCAACTCATCTTTTCCCTAGCACATCTTGGCCACCTGCTCATCCAATTTTGATTGATAATTCATATTAACAAATTATGCGCGGAAGGCTTCTTCAAATTCCTCCTACGTGAGCCACGCTCAAAGGTTCATACCAAAGCACTCGTTAGCAAGAAAGTCCAATAAGAAAGGCACTGCCGCTAACATCTCTCAAACGGTGAGGTGAGAAACCTCCTTTTCATCCTTTACTTTCGCCAGAAAACTCTCGAACCTGATTCGCCTATCGCCAGAATACTCAACTCACCAGTTTTCCACTATTAAGTCGAGGGTTTTACTTCGCCGGACCTCCAATCCCTGAACCATTCGCCCCATATGGCCTCCTCTGCGCAAATTAATAAAAGGCCTGATTCGGATAGGAACCACCCGGCGCCACATATGCACCATAAATGGGTGTTCTGTGATAGGGAGAGGTCTTGGTTATTCCCCGCTACAAGATAGAGGTGTTTGCCAAACCCAGGACCAAAGATCTATTTGACCAACTATATCCCGGACATTGTTCTGGCCTACCTTGATATATGCCCAAATCACTAGACTGAAGCTTTGAAGCCCTCGTGTTTCCCTAACAAGGGAATCCCGTAATTCTTCGTCATTGTGTCTGTTCGGCCCACGCCTAACAGTCCCCGACAATCTACTTATTTCTGTAGCTTTAAGGATCGCCTTAGTCATCTGGGGAGCAATGTGAGTTCGGAGTATACGACTATTCTCGGTCCCTAATGCCCTGACAGGAGTGTTGCATGCTGAAAACCTGACAAATTACAATAATCGTGATCACGAGTCGACAAAGGCTGATTTGCGTCCCGAATCACGATTCCAAAGTAGGGTCATGCGCTTAAACGGCCATCCTGCGCCTAGGATAAGAGCTGAAGTTTCCCCCATTTGTGCCGACTGTAGTAAAAATCACGGTATCATCACAGCTAATCATAGATATGGTCGTTCTGGACTAGTGGTCTCCACCGCAGGGATATACCGATCGATAACATCCAGATCGGGGAAAATAAGTATGATTACTCCCAACAGCGGTGTAAACTGTGGAATCGAACTTTAATAAACATCCACTCCTTCAACAAAGCCCCACTCTGTTTCTCTTAGTTGCTTAATGATCTCAGTTGGGGTAAACTGCGAGAATTTTTTTCCGCTTTGTTATCTTTAACAATCCAAACAATGTTAGGCGTCCCCGCTCCCCTCTGGAGCAGCCTGATGGCTTGACCTCGTAATACTGTAACGGAGCCCTGTGAACTGTGACCCTTTTTATCCAAACGATCCCTTACATTCTCCCCGTCTATATGCCTTATGGCTTAAGGTCGCTCAATATTAGGTTTTTCCGCCATTGTAAATTTAATCGAAGCCCTCATCTCAATTCAAAGAGTGGTTTAGTCAAAACACTCGATAAACGCCGCCGAGCCGTAGAATACCTTACAAATCTTATCTATGAGGTATAATTGTGTATCACTGCATTAGAAAAAAGAAAAAAGGAAAGACCTAGAATAAAGATTTATCTGACGTAAAATATCATTTCCATAATGATACCTCAAGCCACCATTCTTGCAAAAAAAAGTCATTGCAAGTTGCGCTCAACATCGTTCGTAGCCAGAGAGTTTTATACGAGAATGCTTATTCAGCATTCCAAGCTCTACTGTAATGCTCCCACGATCCGGCCTCGGGCAGGAAAGAAAATGCTGTCGCAATCAATATTTTTTTACATGCTTTGTAGAAACCTCATCAAATGCATCAAGTAAGATAAAGAAGAAATTGAAAACATCCACACAGAATTCCGAAATACAATAATTCTGAGCTACCATACATAGATATGAACAGAGAGAATGGGATGTAACAAAAAAAAACGATGCTAATTCATCTCATTTTATAGCACTTCACTCAAGTCTCGTCTTGCTTGACACCAAACGTACGTGGTCGCATAAGGTAATATATATCAGAATAATTTCTGACTGAAAACTTCGACCTTCAATCACTCTGATTCAAATTGATGAAATACTTGATACATACAATTTTGCTAATTCTTGTTGAATTGCTGACTTTGTTCCTACCTTGCATGTGCACAAATATTCCAGCAGGAAATTTCGCCCCCAACATTACACCACTTAGCAAGAATCCCCACCCGACCTATCACCACCGTAACAGTCAAGAGATAACAAGCAAAATCAACGAACACATCAACTTGAGCAACCAGGAACAAGCTGGAAGTACCTAGACTTTTGTTCGTCCGCTATTCGGAATGTTTTGTCGGAATTTTGAAAAAGGAAGATTAGATCCCGCAAGTCGTTGCAAATCCTATTCCGGATTAGCGGGTCTATACTTTCCCCACGTCGGTAACGAAAGTAGAATCAACGGAATCTACCATGACACTGGGAAGTCGCGCGGTGTTTCTCTATTACGTTCTTGCGCAAGCGCACTACGTCTGCATTCCAAACTTGGAATACCTGAAAATACATCGAAAATTGCTTCGTACCATTAATCTCAAGACCGAAAAGTACAGTATGAAGATAATTCAGAAAGGCGAGAACAATAAACATACCTCTTTCAAATGTCGTGACAAGATCGCAAACCCAGAGAGCAAAATTAGGAAGTTTACATTGAATCAATTATGCTCTCCGTCTGGCTTAGTTTAGTTGACTCACCGCGAAACGAAGTGTGCCTTGTGAGAAAATAGACCGTGAAAAGTTTGGCGATTTATTTTAGTGTTAGCGTTATTATTTACAAAGAGAGCCCCCACAATCTGGTGATGTATTCACAAGTAGTGATACATAAGCCTCGAGGGGAAGGGGGTATCTTCCGGGCAACACGCCACCCCTTCCACTTGAACTACTGTTGGATGACAGACCCTATTTGGATCCATTACTCAACCAGCTATCTCTTCAGGTAAAAAGTATTCACATTTTATTGAATATACAAACTAATTCAACCATTTTTGTGCGAAGCACTGTATATCACGTCACAATATGTATAGCTAGGAAGCGTGTACTTTCTGTAGGAGAAGGATCAGCAGACCCCTTCGTAGCTCAGTTGGTAGAGCACTAGTACGGTAAACGAACTGTCCTGGGTTCGAATCCCAACAGAGAAGGAAGGCGAGCTTCTTCTCACAGAAAGACGCATTCAATTTCTCAATTGAAAAAATTTCAATCTGGTCTAAATGACGTAAAATTTTTCCAAAGAATTCGATTAGTTTCATTAAAGTAGATTTATGATTCGCGGATGGTAAACTGAATCTTGTGTTAGAACTGATCAATATGACTATCAAACTATCTGATTTTGGATTTACCCGAGGGCATGTCAAAATAGAGAATGGAGTACCCATAATAAGTGAAACGTTGTATGGAAGTTACGCATAGGTTTCTCCGAAAATTATCCAAAATTTGGTCGATAGGCGTGGCACTCTATGCGATGGTCTTTGGTCGGCTGACATTTGATGATACAAATAACGCCAAACTTCTAAAGTTAGTAAGGTATTCCATAGCTGATAAAATTAGTGCAAATCTTTTGCTTCTAATTTGGATACTGTACCAGCATTTCTGTTGGCTATGATACCTGTTATATTCAATTATTTATTTCAGCAAGTAAAAAAAAAGTACATTTCTGAAAGGAGCAAACGAATCGCAATCCTGACAATCTCTGATTTCACGAATGTTAGTACCAGCATGATATCGAACGAGAACCCGACTCGAGATCGGGTACTCGTACCTACGGCCTCGAGTTCTCCAATCGAGGCATCATCTGCCCCGAAGAAAAAGGGGATACAGAAGAAGGGGGTCCATAAGCGAGCTCGTCCCAAGGCGGTTCTTATCAAGCCGTCCGAGGGTTTGAGCTATGCCGAGGTCCTCCGTAACATTAAGAGGACGGTCGAGCCGGACACCCTTGGCGTTAAAATCAAGGGTATCCAAAAAACGCGGGATGATAACATCCTCATTGAAGTGGGAAATGAGGCAGGGGGCAGAAGCAATCTGTCCGTTGCCATCGAGAGAGTATTTGGTGAAGAGGGAAAGTCCAAGAGCTGGTCCCTCGTGTCGAGGTCGAGGTGCTTGACCTTGACGAGCTCACTGGAGATCAAGAAGTTGGAGAGACGGTGAAGAAGCACTTTATTGACGGCATGAAGGGCTGCATAAAAGTGAATCTAACGAAGAAGGCCTTTAGGGGTAACCTCAAGGCCTTCGTCGAGATGGTTGAAGACTTGGCCGTAAGGCTGGTGCGTGCAGGACACCTCAAAGTTGGGTGAGCGACCTGTCGTGTCAGGAAGAAGGTGGATGTGACCCGGTGCTACCGCTGTCATGGCTACAACCATATGGCAGCGGTCCGCACCGGTCCGGACAGGAAGACGTGCTGCTGGAGATGCGGTTAGGAGGGACACAGGTCCGTGAAGTGCAAAAGAGCTCCGCACTGTTACCTCTGCGCCGCAAAAGGCGAAAGTTCCCGGGTTGACCGTCTTCCGGGAACTGCACGGTGCGAGGCGTACCGGGAGGCGACGCCGAAGGTGAAGCCTCGAGGTGCTCGGCGATAAAGCCCTATCGAGATGCCAAAGGCCGACGAGCCCGTTTTGTGACACTGTCGTGCTACTGGGGACGATGCGTGCACCTTGGTAGGGTCAAACGCAGGAGTTTGTAGTCCAAGCTGGCTGAACAGAGGAAAGCCGAAGCGCGGCGTACTGGTCTTATCCCCATTTCCCTGAAGTAATGCGAAAGCGGTTCCGGGGAAAATGGTTTGGCAGGAAAAAGGAGTTAAGGTTTAGTGGGCAGGTGCCGTTTGGCAAGTCCCACACTCACCTGCGTCTCTTGTGGACGGGGGGCTCGTGAGTGCGCTTTACGCTTTTGTACACTTTGTGTACATTGGCGTGAAGGGCATATATCGGGCACGTGGTCCCCGAGTTATGGAGGTGGTAAGTGCATAAGCATTTCTCCGTTTTTACTCCTATAGAAAAAAAAAATGACTGATACGCATATGGTAAGAACTAATATCAACAATTTTTGGTGAATTTTTTAAAGTCTGAAATCTTGAAGCACCGTATTGCTGTCTGTAAGCACCACTAACCCATTGTGTTTGCAGAAAAATCACTTGAAATTGCAAACTGAAAGTTAAGATGACAAAGGAAATCCAGGCGGTGGCCATAAAGTACATAGTGGAGGAATATCAATTGATCAGCAGAAGACTGATGTACCTAATTCTGAAGATGGAACATCATATTTGGGAGAATAACAAATCCGACGTCAGTTACATTGTAAATAAGAATAAGTTTATTAATTGTTAATACAAAATCTGAACTATACTGGAGTGTTCTGTATTGAAAGCACATCTTGCATTATATATAAATAATTTCATATTAATAATCCTTTTTGGTAAGAAATAATATCAGAACATGTCACTATAACATTATCAAAACTTAGAGTCCGAACACATATTATGCAATAACACTCTCTACTTCAGAAGTTATGATTGAGTAGGGGACCGATACTTCGCAATCATCAGACAAATTATTGTACCTATTACAAATAGACCCGTTGCAGTCATCTTATGTAGATCTGGTTTGTCATCTGAAAAAAAGGTCAACGTCAAAAATCAATTTGCAACACATAAGAAAACTGGAGTCAGTTAACCAGTTAGTGGTGAGGTGTGCAAAAGAATAGAGAGAAGGTTATCCAGGTACTTTCAAATCTGTAACAGGAAGAAAGTATCAACAAATATCCTAACTCCTATTATGAATCCTATTCAGAATCACATATTACTTATGATATGCGATACTTTGTAGCTGAACCAATTCTGATTGGAAGTTGCTATTGACCACGCAGCACTTGGTCCCATTTTGCTCCGTGCCGAAAATGTAAAATTAATAGCGTCCTTCGGGTGCTCAACATGCTACATGAACCTTTTCAGAAATTCTTGTGACAGTGATTTCACACCGCTGCCCACTTCAAAACACTATTATTTGACAATTTGATCATTTATCTATTTTAATACAGTGACCATGGGGAATGAGTAATTAATTCAAACGTCGCGTGTCTTTTGCTTTTTCAGGTAGGAGGGTACAAATTGTAGATTTCAAATTACTGAAGATTTCTTCTTTCGGGATTCTGGAAGGAGCCAATGCGAAATTATGTCCCTTGGACGAGGATGAAATCATATCATTGCTGAGAGAGTGTGATGTTTTTTACTGTACAAGTCAGTAGTACATGCTTTACTGAAAGCAATCTGTAAAATTTTATTTTTTGTCTTCGAGTAGAAAGGTCTCCAATCCGTTGGGATAGGTCAAATTATAAAAGATCCAATATGGACCAAATGACAAATAAAAGGGTGTCCAATAGGATATAGGAAATATCATTTGACCATTCCCAACGAATTGAAAACCTTTCTACTCAAAGACAATAAATGAAACTTTACAGATTGCTTCCAGTAAAGCACGCACCACTGACCTGTACAATTCAATTGTTTCAAAATGGACTTGTTGGTGAGGCTACCGTGGTCGTGAAAATCTCTCGATTTGATTGCGAAGGAATGTTCCTGAACTGATTGAAGCCAAAACAATCGAGTGTGGTCGATTTCCGACGTTTGAGAAGCTAGGGACGGGTATTGTGGTTTGGCACCATTTTTCTCGACAAGGAGCGTATTGATCTAGCACCACAAAGGATGATCGAGAAGTTCTCTCAATGAAATCCTCAGAGATGCAAGATCAGCAGGATTCTCCACAGTAGGAACATGAAGCCAATAAGTGTTGTTAGAAGCAGGGCTAGGAGCATTCAAAAGAGTTGTTATACGCATACGAGTCGTAATGATGGTCGCTTGAATAACAGGATCACCGAACAATTTATTACAGGTCACATCCCCAAGCATCAGCTCTAGATCAGTTTAGATATCCAGTAATTCGCTTTACATGCGTGCACAAATGAGTCTTGACAAAGTTCTTCTTTGCTGACTAACCCTTTCAATTAGAAACTTTATTTCACTCAACTTGAGCAAAAATGTACAAAAAATGACTCGGTATATCCAGCAAAAATACAAACCCTACCCTGAACTCCTTGTGGTCCGTGGTAGTTCATACCAATTTAGGCAGATTAAAACCCGAATCAAAATTCTGTTCTCAAATGATGCTTGCGCGGCTCAGTAGTACTTGCGGATATTGGAAATCTGGAAACTTTTGGAGGTTAGCAAGAATTCATGTAAGTTTCTCAGCTTGTCAATTTTTATCGAGAATTGAGAATTTTTAACACATTTATGAAGTAATGACAAGTCTCTCTGCTCCTTCTATCTTGAAGGCTGAACTGCAGAAAGCTCTTATCACTAGACAACACAAACTGGTTATAGTTGCATTGATTTTGGCTTTGTTTTTTCACTTCCCTTTGAATGATCAAACTTTGGTGAGACTTACGTCATGAATTGGAATATCATCTTGTGACGCTTTTGCTATTATATTTGTGAAAGCTGTCATGCTTATGGAAATCCTTTCTTGCATCAAGTTGGCATATACCAATAATCATGAAGCTACAGATGGGATTGAGACTCCTGTTATGGAGTTATACCTCTATATTATTCTTATTTTTGTTTTCCAACTCTGCGATCCCTGATTTTCCTCTAATGAAATGCACTATTCTACATTCATCTAGTCTAAACGTCATCGTTAGTCATTTGATAACTAACTCGTATCTTAGATCACTTGGTACAGCTTCTCGTTCAAACTAGCGTGAAGCCTTAGATCATCCCTTTACATAAGATGATTTGGATACTAATCGACCTCTTTAACATATATTTTAGATCTATAAGACGTGCTATTCTATGTTATTCTCACTAGATTACAGACTTCAAGAAACCATGATTCACTAAATTAGTCCAAAGCATCACCAAAGCATCATCACTGCGCGAGGTAAGAATTCGATCACACAAAGGCAGATCTTGTAAGCTTTTGGAAATCAAGCAGATAGTTATGTGGTACCGGAGAAAACGTTTGCTTTTATTTGATGTAAGCTATGTGAAAGTTCCTTTACAACATTCTTTTCGTTCTTCTGTGAGGAGCTGATTCTCGTAACAATGAGAGTAACCCTTGTCTGCAATAAATCTAAGCATAGAACTTGGTATCAGATCTCGATGTTCGATGATATTTCCAAAACACATCGTCGACCCGGGTTCCACGCTCTTCAGGTACTTGTACAAAAAATTATGCATCATGCCCAGATCTGGATATTTCAAATTATTGATCTTTTCTCAACCACTGAAACGTTGGAGAAACGTCATTGCAGGAACTTGCCATTACTTTCTTTGGTGGAAACTATGCAGCGCCTGAATTACTCCTGCTGGATTTCCTCTTCACATATGACCAGTAATCATCCATCTCTTCCAGCTGAGGAATTTCAGTTACCTTAGAACCAGTTTACATCCATCTGAATAGTTCGGTCAAGCTGCTTTCCATAATCCCACTCAATAGCCCTGTTGTCAATGTCTTGATGTTACCAGGGAAGATTACATTATTACCGAGTTGTATATGGTGCCTCTCAAGGTACCTTCTGGTTCTATCGCTTTTCTCATATTGGGTCGATGTACCCAATTTTTCCCTTGCTTTGCTGACATCTATATTCAGCCTGATTTTCTATGGCTGGCCTTTTCCCTTCTTAATGCAAAGACTGTATTAGCTGGCTTAGTTGTACAATCCGAACTTATAATGACAGATAGCGACGCACTATATGAAAGAGTATGCAACTGTTACGCAGTTAATACTCAATTCAAACACGAAGGTAAAACAGTGTCGTTGACGTGCCCTGTTAGTGAATGCAGATCCTTCGTGATGACAATCTTCGGCCAAGAATGTTTTTTTGCGGTTCTGCATTTCTGAACACTCTTTAAGCTTGACTAAAATTCCTTTTACAGCGCTGCATAAATCTGGGATTACGCTGTTCAAATTCACGGAGACGTTGATGTTAAGATGTGATTCTAGTAGACTCGATTCTTGTGTTTTATTAAACAAGAGGTTGAAAAATTTTCTGCGAAGTTTATTTTTCCATGCGGTGATGTTTTAGTAGGCCCAATATCAAGTTTATGGTATAGACTGAAGTTCGTTTAGTAACAGTGTTATCGTTACGTAGCGGCAAAGTGTGTTGAGGCCAACTTGCGTCACCTCTGGAAGCTTCTTCAGAGCTACAAGCTTGTTATTATTTTGTGGTAAAAACATGATCTCGGTTTTTCAAACCCGGTATTTGCCATCAGTAAATGACTGAGGCCAGTGCCTTATGGATGCAAGATGCTAAACACTTAACTACTAAGTTTGAAGTTCGTCCTGTAACGATGCTGTCGCTACACAGCGTTAGCGTGTGATGAAGGTAACATAAGTCACCACTGGATGCTTTTTTAGAGCAACCAACTGTTACTCTATAGGGTTTCAGTCACAAGCTTCCTGATGTTCGGGAAAATTTGTCACGATATGACAAGTGTTTAATATAACCTTTTCTTAAGCCGGTGCCAGTACCAGCCGATGCATGCTTGACGTCCCTTCATATTGTCTTTACTTCATTCCTTAACTCACCATACTTATGGATCTTGAGGGACTGTTGTTCGCAAGACAGATAGCGGACGCGCCTGAGTTAATGTGAGCATATTTGCGGTTTTTTCGTGTTTTTTCGACCAAATGTTAGTGCTTTGTGTCTCTCTTTGTGAGAAGTGCTACCTATGGTAAACGGAAAATAATAATATTTGGTCAATGTAAATCAGAATTCTGCATAAACCTGTGTTGGAAATCCAAGATAACAAATTTTCAGGTTATTCAGGATCCAGGATCGTTTGCTGTCAACGTCGATAATGATGGTACTCACCTTACCAACATCAGTACCCTTGCAGACGATGATTCAGAAAACTCAATCACCGGAGAGACAACCTCAGTTTGTTTAGGAACAGCTGACAAAATCAACAAAACAGTGACAACTGTGTTTCGCACTCCTAAGCTCATCGACAAGCCGGGAAGAGGTCGTCCGAAGAAGAAAGAAGTAGCTGATAGAGAGAGAACACGTTCTGCGGGCCCTGTTATACCAGACTTCTTCCATAATAAACCAAAAAGACAATCAGATGATGATTCTTATCTCCTTAAAAAAGCAACGCTGAAAGTCCGTACTGCTCATTAAACGATCGATCTGAATCTGGAACTAATCATCTAGTTATGAACTTTTTTCTAAGGATAAATTTGAAAACACTGTAGAAATGAAGATGGAGAATTCAATTTTAGAGTTATCGAAAAAATTTGATCAACTCTCTGTCGATGACAAGAAAAATGAAACAAGATAATCCTACTGCTACTGAATCAATTTGAAATAAGCCAGATGAGCTTAGAACGGAGAATGCAAAACAGGAATCTGAGTTGAACGCTATCAGAGAAGACCTGTTTGAAGAAGACACGAAATGGACATCAATGCGGAACAATGTTGAATCCAGAATGTCAAGCTTAGAAGAAGACCTGCTGAGTGATCTTCATGCCTGAAGAATAAGGTTGAGTCACTGGAAGGAAAACTGTGTTGAAATATTCCAATGGATAAAGATACTTCTCTAATATCTAAAATGAATCTTATTATTAAGGGTTGAAAGTAACTAACTTTGAAGTTACGCAGCATGTTCAGACCTTCCTGAATACCAAATTTGGTGAATCTGATTTGGTAGAAAGGTCATGGAAGATTGGAAGGAAAGGTATTATGTTAAAAGTCAAATTGAACTCACTTGACTCAAAGATAGACATAATAAAACGAAAAACTTAACGATTGCAAAACAGGCGAATATACATCGAAGATGATTTCACACATAAGGAGTTCAAAGGAGCTGCAAGATATGGCAAGATTTAAACGGTTTGAAGGAAAAAGGGTCAAAATAGGCTATAAAAAACTAAATATTGATGGAGCCTGGATGTATTGGAACAACGGAGACTTGGTGTCACAAGCTGAAATAGAGTATAACGCAAACTCTCATCGAGACACACGTACTAATCGCCATACGGTTTGATCTTCAAGCATCTTTGGATACATTGGAACTAGATGCAGATGTTATCTGCCTATCGGAAACTTGGCGAACCTATGAACCTGCAAATTTACCCCTACGATGGAGAGACTACAACGCTGTATGAAGTAAAGCAATAAAAGAAGAAAGCGAGGGAAGAGCGAGTGAAGGCCTAGCTATTTTACTGAAAAATTGTAAAGTTAAGTCTTAAATTCTCATTTACACTGAATGGTGGATCTTTTTGACAACTGAGATATGTAGTCGAATCGCAATATAAGGACTAATATATTCAAAGCCCGATTTGGATAGGAATGTTTATTTAGATATACTACAGATTGCTATACTCGAACAATGGTTACGTTATGAAACTGCGATATTTTTGGTTGGCGGGGATTCAAACGCTAGAATAGGATCGGAGAATGGTCTAACAGAAGAAATATTTCAAAATAAAAGACTTTTTTCATCCAGGAAATCTTAAGATTTCAGTTTCAAAGCTCAAAGAACTAAAATTCTGGAGTTTATGGAAAGTATTGGTCTTATACTATTAAATGGCAGAACTTGCTGTGCCCGTCCAGCTCAGATTACGTTCATAGGCCCAAATGTAGGCTCAAAAAGTAAACCCAATAAAGTTTGCAGTGTAATAAACCATGTGTGGTGTAATATAACAGGACTAGACTTCATTTTGGATTTGATATCTCTATCAGACCATTCCCGATCAGGGTAACCGTAAAAGATTCTGTAGAAATTAACGACATCTGCAGAAGCGAAAATAGAAATAAATATACTGTCTTACAGTGGAAACCAGGCACCTGGTGACGATCAAATCACGGATGAATTTATTAGTGCTTTACTCAACAACTGGATACTCTATGTTCAAGTAATGTTCAACCGGATTCTTGATACAGAGCAAACCCCGACAGCTTGATAAAAAGTTTTAATTTCAATGCTATATAAAAAGAGTGACAAAACTGATCCTGGGAATGACTGACCTATAGCGTTAATAAACACCTTTACCAAACTGTTTCATCAAATAATTTGTGATAGACTCTAAACGTAGGCTGAAGATTTTGGCGTTATACCAGAATACCAAGCCGGATTTCGTAAGAACACAAGCTGTTTAGGTAATTTTTTCAATTTGTTCCCTGCAATACCTCTTCAACTTAGACCCCATAAAAGAAAAGTATATGGTATTTTTGTGGAGTTTGCGAGGGCTTTTGACTCGATGCCTCACAGACTCTTACGTAATAAATTGTATCGATTGGGGGTAATTCCAAAGATTATTCAGATAATGGAAAATAATAATTATATGGCGTCTTTTAAAGTTAAGAAAAGGCGTGAGTATTCTGAAGAGCTACAGGTATCAGAAGGAGTCCTATAGGGTGACTCTTTAAGCCCTTTGAGTTCCATATTATTCATGACGGATATAGAGGACTTTTTCGTTCAAAGGGAGTAAGTAGGTTAAATAAAAATGGATATATCGACATCTTGTTGCTTCTTTACGCCGATGATCTAATTTTCTTGGCATACTCTCAGACTGATTCGAAAAATAAGTCGGGCCTACTATCTGAATACTGCGCTGTAAACGGCTTAACAATCAATACGCAGAAGACTAATATAGTTATTTTCGGTGATGGAGGTAGATGTAAAAAAATCTATCCAAAAAACATAGTTAGGAACCCGAACTTTATGCAAATCGCATGAATTTTCATAAATAAATATTACTTGAAATTACATTGCATCGCATGATTTGAGCATTTTTGTCGACATAAAATCGTGTACCTCAACATAGTATACAATAATCTAGAGATACCTGTCGTCGAATCTTACATGTAGCTTGGTAAACCTATTCCTGGATTCACATTAAGGTATAACGCAACTCAACCAGCCATTGGTAATTCTCAGGTTACTGCAGGTAGTTTCCTCTATCCTAGCGAAATCTAAAGCGAATTCATGGTCATGCAGGAATAAACTGTTCAGTAGTTTGGTGGAATCCTCTCTTATTTATGGTGTCTAGTTGTTGGGTTCGAGGTATTTGGATTCAGTCGAGAAAGTACAGACATCTTTTTTCAAGAAGCTTTTGCGATCGCCTAGAAGCCTACAAAATGCGGGGCTTGGACTTGAATTGAGTCGCGTGAAATTAGAGCGTAGGATATTGTCCTTAGCTTGGGACTGGATTGTGATGGTCTTGCTAATGAAAAAAGATCGTCTACCTAGGATCTGTTTTTAAGACAAGTTGAACTGCTCCCTTCTATGATTGGCAGTACGAAGTACAGCTGGGCATCTCAGATTCAGCAATTACTAAATGTCATCAACATGGGAGACCTCGTTTACAGCCCAGACCCAAAGTCATGGATATCAATGAAACATGAAGCGCTCGAAACATTTTACGAACACCCTAAGTTGCATGACATTATCCAATTTGATAACATGAGATCGTTTCAAATACGTATACCTAAGAGTCTTGCTGATCCAACTGCACCTTACTTATAATACAGATATCCATTTCAGATTATCAGGTTATACCGTCAGCTTAGGCTCTCAACTAATAGAATCATCTTATTTTAATGCAATAAAAATGTAAGCAGGATCGATCCTAATAAAATATGTAGTATCTGTAATAGAAAAGAGAATGAGAATCTAAGCCACATACTTTTTCCCTTGCCTATTCAGAAGGGTATGCGTAATCATTATTCAACTGACTCTGGATATGTATACATAAACCGATTTAACATTCTCCCTTGCTATAAGTGTATATACATCTTGATGCGCAATAAAGGGTTATTTTTCGTGGAAAACTGATCTCACCAGCCACAGACTAAGTCAAGTGTCTGATGAAGTCAAGATGTTAGAAATTTAAAAACAAACATCGAAATTTTTTGCGCAGATATTTTGACAGGCAGTCAATTAAGATATAAGTTCGTCTCGCTATAATGTTGTTATTACACAGCAGTAGAGTTTGTTAAAGATAACTATTTGTGTTCAGATTTCTACAATACTGAACAGATTTAAAATTCTCATATATTCATTTTCCAACTTTCTCACGCCAAGGACCCTGGAATGGTCAAATAATATGTACGACGTTGTCCCTTTAAGCCAGGCTGCAGAGTTCGAGGCACGTTTCCTCAAAAGGGTAATTTAACCCTCATAAACTTCGCGACATTCAAAGATCTCGTCTTGAGCCTGGACCTAACGGGAAATCGTCATCTGGCAAACATCCTCAGCTAGCCAAAAGGCGACGTTGCCAGAATTTGAGAATTGTCCATTTTTCCAGAAATTTTATCTTTTGGCAACGTCGGAAAGGGCCCAAATGAACCGCTCGACACGGGCTCCTCTGTTACCCTGGGTCAGTCGCGTCAGAGGTGCTATACGGTTCACTTGTATTTGAACTAGATAGCAATTCGGATTTGTCATTTTCAACCTTCCCTCTGATTGCATCGCGATTTTTCTTTATTCACGTTTCACTTCACTCCATTTCGAATGATGATTTGTATCACTAGTCTTAAATATTTTTGAATAAACCAATAGTTTAATTGAATATCATCCCTTTTTATTGAACTATATATGAACCTCAACACATGCACGTTTCATTTTCTTTGGGCGTGCAATCAATTTGCGTCACCTCTGGATGCTTTTTTAGAGCTCCCAACTGTTACTCCATAAGGTTTTAGTCACAACTTCCCTGATGGTCGAGGAAATTCCTTACAATGCGATAGATGTTCAATGAAACCGCTTTTTGAGCTGTTGCGAGTATCTTACTGACACCTAGACGTTCGAGATGTTCATTGCATCTTGCGTGTACATTGCCTGTAGCCGATATCACGATAAGATGAACGGATGCATGTTTCACATTGCTCCATATCGTCTTTACTTCATGTCTCAGCTCACTATACTTATGGATCTTGGTCGCATAGGATGCCTGCAGATTTTGGTTGAGTGGATAAGCAATGTCGATGATAGAAACGGTCACGCTACCGTTTCATGAACCACAATCTCTGGTCGATTAGCTCAGATATAATGATCCGTCTGGATGGTAACATCCCTATGTAAGATGTAATCTTCGTTCTTCAAAACGAGAAATGTAATGAATATTAAGAAAGTCATCCATTCTGGCAAGAGTTCTAGGTTAAGGGCAAGTTGTTGATGTATGATGCCCGCTACATCATTATGTATGTGCGTGTACTCACTCTAAGCCATTACGCGACAGCCAACAATAATGTGCTCGATGGATTTGTTTGTATCTCCACACAATCGGCACCTGTCAACAACGTCTTGATGTAGTAAATGCTTGCAATAATTTCTGGTGCCGAAAACCCTGTTCTGGATCGCTATCACGAATCCTTTGTTCCCCGGAAACACGACGCCCTTCTTCAGCCAAATATTAGAAGCCTCTTCATCCACATCATATTGATCTGAGGTTATAGGGTGCTCGCCGTGGATACCTTTTTGTCTCCATTGCGTTTCCCATTCCTCTCTGGTTTCTGCCCTGATATTCAAGGCTTCCGCTGAGGAAAAATTTAAGGGCGTGTAATCGAGATCTGCTTCATAGATGGTATTGAAGAGCGCAACATCTCGTTTCCTGAGAAAATAGTCTCGCAACTGTGTAACTTGCAATACACAGAGCTGCTTGACATCTACAACGCCCCTACCCTCTATAGGTTGTGGCGAAACTACCCTTTAAATCGCCGAATGACTGTGATGCATCCGGTGCTTAATCATTTCAACACGAATAGTTCTGTTTATACTATCAAGGTCAGTGTTTGACCATTTTATGAGCCCAAAAGAGTACGAGAGAACAGGAATAGTTTAGGTTATGATTGCCCTAATTTTGTTGGAAGATTTGAGAGAACTCCTAAGAACCAATCTAAGTCTTGTAGTGAAAGCAGTCATTAAGCTCTTCTTAACTATCGTATGCTGTATACCCTTGGACTCAAGTACCCAGATATGACTCACCCTCAACTATTGCCTCTATACGGTTCTCATTCTCGTTCCCCAATTCTCCGGCTTCCAGTTCTCCTCGATTAAAATGCACTGTTCTGCATTCATCTAGTCCAAAGTCCATGTGGATGTCATTTGAAAACTGTTTAGTGACATTGATCACTTGCTGCAGTTTTTGATTTGAACTAACGTACAACTTGAGGTTATCCATGTACAGAAGATGGGTCAGTATATGTCCATTCTCATTACCATGTATTCTGAATCCATGAGACATGCTATTTAGTGTTTGGCTCAATGGATTCATTGCTAAACAGAACCATAATAGCCATGTGCAAGTTCCTCTGATCTTTTCTAGCTTGCGTCATGGCCACCGCGTTAATGGTAACCAGATCCTGCTGCCTCGCGAGTTATTGCAATATTTTTTTTTCTTCGGTAAGGATATTATTCTCATCACAGTGCTGATAAACCTTATCTGCGATGAACGCTGTGAGGCACTTATAAATCGTTGAGAGACAGGCGATCGTTTGAAATTCAGATGGATTTCAAGCACTTGGTTTTTTAGGCAACATATACGTTGTTCCTTTGAGCATACAGTTCAGCATTAGATCAGGATGTTCAATGATCTACTGAAAACTCTCGGCCAACGCAGTATGCTCCATATAGCGTCTAAATTGCTCCTGTTCTGCTCCTTATTTAGTTCACGGTAGAATCTCCTTTCATCTTTATTGAAGGTTCGGTTTTGCTTCCTTCCTTCACTACTCTTATTGTATTGACGCAATCTGGCAGTTAGAACACAAAGTCTCTGCCGATGGAAATCAATCATCTCATCTAATATCGTTGGTGTAAGTGTCTTGATGTTCCGAGGCTAGATGCTATCATTAACATAGAGTTTCAGCTTTATGGCTCTGTTTCCTCTCTTATATTGGGTGAGTCAACCCAATTTGCTCCTTACTTTGCTGACATCTATATCCAACCTGATTTTCCATGGGGGGTCTTGTTTCCGTCTTGGGGCAGAGACTGCATCTCTAGGCTTTGTTCTGCGATATAATGTTCTAACAAGTGCCACAGCCGCAAAATATACAAGAGTTTGCACCTGTAAGGCTGATAGTTCTGCATTCATGTGCAAAGGCAAAACCTTGTTGTTGAGGTGACCTATCAACGCATGCAGATCATGAGTGATGAAAATTTTCGACAAAGAATGCCTTCTCGTTGGTTCTACATTCCTAAACTCCAATGAGGCTTGACCGGAATTCCTTTCGAGGTGCTGCAGTTTGTCAGGGATGAGGCTGTTCAAATCAACGTTAACGTTGATTTCCGGATATAGTTCTAGTGTATCCTGCTCTCGTTCTTCACTATCCCTAGCACCTATGCCTTCAGCTTCAATAAAATGTTCATTATCCACATCTCCTATTGGTATTTCATTATTTTGAGGCTGATGTCCTGCCTCCAACCTGATAGTAGCATCTTCAACCTCCGAAAGCAATCTGTGCCTGATATTGAGCGTTTTTGATCTGCTAGATTCTGTCCTACTAATCCATTCTAATCGTCTCCTTGGTCGCTGAATCTTCACTTGAGCCTCTGGTGGAATTGGGCTGTCTGCTTCTGGAAGATGTGATGGTACTGGAGCATCTAAAGGTTATGCAGGAACATCAACAATGTGATGGCGTTGTACGGCTCCATCAGTTTCGGCTTGATCTTGCACAGCTTCACCGAAATGATGTTCGTCGTTGATGTTTTCTCCCGTCGCTTCCACCTCTCGCCTAATCCCTATTGCTCGATCTTATGAGATAAGAAGATTATTGCGGATGTCCTTGACCTTTGTGATGAGATACTTCACTAAAACTCTTTCTATATGGGGAAACTTTTCTGCGAAGTTTGTCGTCAAGATATTAGCCCTTCCGGCGCTTAGTCTCAAAGTTCGCGCTTTGATAATAGAGACGCATCAATTCTTCCATCATCCTTGGTTTCCACATAATGCTCTCCCACGGTATTCCTGATGAGGTAGTTGGCTGCAAATAGCTCGAGCTAGCCGAAGCATCCTCAATAGGCACAGTCGATGTTTCACTGTTTCCCGCGTTCCGTAGATGTCCTTGCTAGCCAGATTGTTAATTAGCGTGATCTGCCTGACAATCACGCAGCTCACCATGACCACCGTCCCGGATGCTGTGGCCCCTAGCGGTGGATCGAGCGGCGCCCTGACTATCCTTGGAAAGCGACCAGTGTGTCAATATATTCATGAAACTCTCCGTTATGATTAGCCAAAGTATAATGGATCTTGGTTGTGTAGGTTACCTGCAAATTGCGGTTCAGTGGACAAGGATGTCGGGTCGATTTTCTCAGATTGAATGATCCGTCTGGATAGTAAAATCTCAGTATAAGATGTAGTCTTTGTTTTCTAAAACATGCACTAACATGTTTCTGTAGAAAGGCATCCTTTCTGCTAAGATTTTCAAGTTTAAGGCCAATTTTTCATGTATAATGCCTGCTACATCATTCTGTCTGTGTGTGTGCTCTCTCTAAGCAATTACACGACAACCATCAATAATGTGCTTGATGAATTGGTTGGTATTCCCATACAATCAGAACTTGCCAATCACGTCTCGATGTGAAACTTGCCTGCGATAGTTTATGGTGCAGACAAACCTTTCCTAAAGCGCTTTCACGAATTCCTCCGTTTCCGGAAACAAGACGCCCTTCTCCAGTTATATATTATATATATATTGCGTTATATATATTAATTAAAATTTGGTTAAACAACCATCGCAGGGTCCGCCCAAGAGCAACTGTCATTCTGGAAAATGGCACAAGCTCCCGGTGTAACCGCAGTTAAAAACAACAATGGCCACGTCTCACGACCGTGAGATGAGTGACCACATGCACTACAAAATCATAACGACGGGCCAGTGAAACCCTCGTGCGTCTTAAGGACACGAAGCGACCAAAGTATGACTGCTCTTTCCATCCATCCGGCAAGTGCCATGGCATATTTTTGGCACACAGGGATGGCTTTGAGGTTGCTAACCAGTGAAGGCGTCGCACCTCCAAGAGCACCGATGA
>WSXT02065516.1:0-12494 GCA_011762715.2 Neuroterus valhalla | reverse complement strand
GTTGAAAATTCAAGATGTGAAATTTCAGACGATTCTAATACTTTCTCAATCATAAATGATGAGAATGTAAAAAGAACTTTTTGTTGGTGATTTTTTCCCAAGATCTACCCCTTTGGTTGCAAATTAAACTATTTAGATGGAGATTGACTTTTTGCTTGAAAATTCATATTCTTGGTTACGCAATCAATTATTTTTTCGAATTTCGAACTATTTGATAGCAAATCAACTTATGTATTAGAAAATTATTTTTTATGACTAAAAATTCAAATGTTTTGCAGGAAAATATTCTTTTTTGCATTGAAGTTCATCCTTTTTGTCAAAAATTCATCTTTTTTGGTGGAAATATTGATATTTGGTTCCATTAACCATCTATTTTTTTTTTTTTGAAGTTTCAGGCATAACTCAAATATATTTTACTTGTGATGGTTTAATAATCACAAGTAAATAAAACAAATCTAATTATTCTATTGAAAAGTGTTTTGTTGAAGTGATCTTTAGCAATCTCAAATTCAACTACTTTCTTAGAAGATTTATCATTGATAAGAAGCAAATTGATCTTCCTGAGTTGCCAATGATTTTGTTTCAAAGATCCTTTTTTTCCTGAAAATTTATTAATTTCACTTTTGTTTAGAAATTTATCCTCTATAGGTGAAAATTTTATCCATTTTGTCCTTTATTTTTGAAGTTCATCTGTTCTGTTCAAAGTTTGTTATTCTAGAATAAAAATCCATCTTTGATAGTAAAAAATTTATCCTTATTGGTTGGAAATGAACTTTTTGTTTGAAATTTTTCTGTAAGATTCACAATTAATTATTGAATAATCACTAGTAAACATATCGAATCGAATTATATTCTTGAAATAAAAGCGTTCCTTCAGAGTCACATGTGCCAATCTATAATACAACTGCTTTGTTAGAAATTCCTGATTCATGAAAAGAAGTCTCTCTAGGTTGACAATGAATTTTGTTTGTTAAACCTTTCTTTTTCTCGATAATTAAACTATCTAAATTTTGTTTGAAAATGCGTCCTTTATTAGCTCGTATTCAATTAATTTTGTAGGAAATTTATGTCTGGTATTCAAAATTCATTTTTTTTTGTTATATTTAAGTATTTGAAAAATGTATATTTTCATGTCTAAAATAAATTTTTTTAATAAGAATAAACTTATTGAAGTTTCCGGTTGACAATTAATTTTATCTTTTCGTTGAATTCAACTTTTTGGGTTGGAAATTGGTTCCCTTTTACTTGTTGCAGAGAAATTTTTGCTTTCTGAAAAGCCCTGTGCTTCCGAATTCAATTACTTTGTTGAAAACACAATATTTGAAAAATCCAATCATCATATATAAATGTTACATTTTTCTGCATCTTCGACTTGTGAGAAATGCAATTTCTAAATACGACCTAATGAGTTTATTGAACGAATAACCTAGATGAGTTCGAATAATCTTTCGATGATCACTATTTACTATAAAAAATTGCTTTCATATCAGACTTGAATTAATTTGGTTGTCTACGTGCTAACTCTCCTCAGTTCCATTAAAAAGTCAACTCACCTACTCAGATGTAAGGGAAGTTGTTAATATTCATCTAAATGATATATACCTGCATGCACATTGTTAATTGTTTGCAATACACATGTAAATCATTTTAAGTGACTACATTGTCTTCCAAGTATCTCAGTGGACATTCTTCCCCTTAAAAAAGTCATTCTTCCAATAATAAAATCGGTTTTGTTGTTTTGCAGCCTATTCAAACGCACGTATCATAAATGTTTAGCAACTGTTTAGCGAAATTTTCTTTTTCACTTCTTCTTATATCGAATTTAGTAATGATATCGTCCATTTCTGTATAATCAACTTTTTTCTTTGTTACTTTGAATCATAGCAATCCTTATAAAAATATAAATATTTCACTTAAATAGCACCAGAAAAGCACACAGTTTTTTAAAAACCACCCAGTTATCTAAGTGCTAAATCTAGTCACCAGATTGCGTATCACTGTATTTCAGATCCCACAACTTGCACTTGTACCTTGGCCATAGTTGTACTGAATCATCAAATCCACGATATTTTTCAAATCAATAAAAATTTATCATAATCAAATTGAATGTTCGCATTAGACATAAAGAATAAGTTTTTATCGTCCGAGAAAGCACAGACTTTTTACTCGGGCGTAGAATTTATTGACTGTAAATAAATTTTTGCTCTAGTTTAGAAATAATAGGAATCTATTTCTGAACGTGTGAATGGACGACGAAGATTTCTTTCTCCCGACATTTTCCGCTAACATTGTTTGCAGCGTTTTGAATATACATTATATGCAACAAAGTACTTAAGTTCTCAATTTTGAGGGAAGAGCACAATCGTGAACACAATTCCTGTATTTAGAGAAGCAGAATTGATAGCAATCACATTTTTGTTGAAAAATTTGAACTCTAACTGTGATAGATTATCGCCGGAACTTTTGTGATGAAATGAATTTCTGACCCCGCGCTTTTTTCCACGGAAAACGACCGAAAAATCGGGGAAAATAATCAGAGGCGCAGATTTTTGTAATTTTTCGGATGCAATATTGGTGCTTATGTTGGTGGTACCGGAACGTCCACCAGAGTAAGACAATCAATCGGAAATTAATAAATCGACGAAGAAAAACTAAAAAATTGCAACTTCTCCCAGATTTCATAACCTAAAATCAATCGTTCAATCATCTGCTAAATAATAATGAGTGTAAAAATTTCCACAGAATCCTTCAAAACTACCCCCTATTGAAGACAAGCCAAAATTCAACCTAAAAACACCGTACTTTGTACATTTTTGCTGATTTTTTTTCCTACCAAATTATCCTCAGCAATCTTCTGTAGAATCATGGTGATGATAAATCTCGTGAACACTATTGAAACAACTTTAAGAGATAAACAATTCATCGAAAATTACTGGACAGAAAGGTAGCTTACTTACGTGTATCATGAACGCAAATGCAGGTTGTATGTTCATAGTAGAATAAGAAAAATACAATTGCTGCGAACCATCGGAGCATCAGAACCGTGGTGTAGAGGAGAGTTGTAAAGCCACGCAAGTGATAACTCGACGCGCGCATCTCCCACCACTTTGTTCTGACGCCCCGCTTGTTTCTCGTGGAACGCGAGAGTATATAGGGTGAGTGCCAAATAGGATTGCTCAATGAAGCATGTGTGTATTAGGGTTGGTAAATCTCAGGAAAAAGTCGACTTTTGACTTTCGATCGACTCCTTACTCGTTGACTTTCAAAGTCGAATAATTGATTACAAAACTCGACTTTCTCGACTTTTCCGCCATAATTTAAATTTAGATTACTTTTAATAACTTAATGTTAACCTGAATTATTTAAAATTACTTTAACCTACATAAAATTACTCTAAAAGTATCTTTTAACGAACAAACAAAAATTAGGCGACGAAATTAGAGAAATGAAGAAAGCAAATAAACAGAAAAAATTATTGAAATTTATGGAAAATATATTATGCAAATCTATCGGCCCTTAGGGAAGTCACTTTTTTTTTTGGCAGTGAATAAATTCGAATGAATGAAAAAAGAAGTATAAATACTATAAACAAAAGTAACAAAAGTAGCCTGCCGGCACGGACAACAGCAGCTCTGCACGCGATTGATCGGCGGTTTGCGTTCGTGCGCGGTTGGCTCCAGTGAGACGTATCGCGTAAGGACCCTCTAGGGAAGGACGCGACAATGTTCTCTCACCACTTTTCACAACGGGATAGGAAGTGATGACCAATGACCGTAGCGGGAGAGGAAGTGAGCGAATTTTCCTCTCTCGCACCCGTTGCGCACTCTCTTACACTAACGAACTCCGCTCGAACAATCCGTGATTACTTGGTGATTGTCACGTCGTTTTTTAGAGGGTCCTTACTGAGGCAGGCAGCAACGTATTTTGAACGTGTCACGCGGCAGTAAGCGGAAATCGTCGGAAGGAGTCGAAAAGTCGAATGAACAAAGTCGACTTCGAGTGGACTCCAATGCGCAAAGTCGATTGTAAAAAGTCGACTTTTGGACCCTTAAAGTCGCCTTTCGACCAAAGTCGGAGTCGATTTTATCAACCCTAGTGTGTATAATTGAGACAGATTCGATAGATGGAGAGAGAGTGACATTGACGTGAACTTTGTGCAGTGCCTTCAGTTATACTTTGAGTTAAACAAGGAGGCTCCTGTCTCCCCGAGTTTCGGGGCGGAAGGTGCGTGGCTTGTCGTCCGGGCGTTGTGACAAATTAGTGCCCCGTCAGGAAGACTGATGGTCAGGGATTGGAATACTGAATATGAACAAGGAAAATCAAAAAGTTCAAGCCATACACAAGGGAGGAAGCTATCAACGAGGGTCCACTGAAGCTCACCAATAGATTCAACATACTATCCACTGACTCTTCGTTGGATCACGATACTGGCGAAACCAAAACAGGCGGGGACGAGCCTAATAAAGACGCCAATGTTGATGCTACAGAGACTTCATCCAAGAAAGACAGCAAGAAATTCAAAAACCCGCCTATCATAATTGAAGATAAAATAGAAGAACTGGCAATGCTTATTACCCTCCTACATGAGGTCACCCAATGAAAACCTGAGATTTCGTAGAACAGGAGTTCTTCAAAAGTGACAATCTACACGGACCTGTCAGAGGACTATGACCGAATCCAGGAACTGTTCTCAAAAAAGGGTATACCCTACACATTCGACGAAAAAAGAGACTAGTTAGTGAAACTTGTTCTTCGTGGTTTGGGCTTATTTGAACCTAGTGACATAACAAATAGCCTTGAAACTCAAGGACTCAAAACCTCAAGTGTCATATTATGAAACAAAAAGGTGAAAGACAATTTGTGAATCCAATCTACTTAGTGACTCTAGCTAAGGATACCAAACCAGAAGATGCTGTCAAAATCAAAGTAGTCTGTTTTATGAGAATTAAATGGCAAGAATACCGAAATACTAAGAGAACAAGACAATGCCGCAGATGTCAAGGGTTCGGACACGGGACGAAGGATTGTCATGCCATCTCAAAATGTGTAAAATGCCTTGGAACACACATTAAACAGGGATGCGTGAAACCTAAGGACTCTCCACCCCAGTGCGTCAACTGCAATGGTCAACACCCGGCTAATTATTCTGGATGTGCAACCTACAAAAAACATTTTGAAAGAATTGAGAGACTGAGAACCCAGAGATAGCGGCAAACACAGCAGAAAACTGAAACCAAGAGGCAGTTAGATGCTACTCAACGAGAAAGCTTCCCAACACTGCCAAAAACAAACCCCCAAACAGCAGGGAGGCAGCCCATCTGGCCAGTCTAAAATCCTCTACGAAATCTACAAGAAGATCAAAAAGATGGAACAGCACGAATTCAAGATATTATTGGAGTCTTCCAAGAGATCAACAGCTTATGTGACTTAGGTAAATCATTCAAACTCGCACTAAGACTTAAAAATAAACTTATTAGATGTACGGGTAATTTTGAACGTTTACAAGCATTGTATGAGCTAGCTGCTGAGATTGATGGCTGGGCAACCTATAAATAATTCACTTAACAAAGTCCACTGGAATGCTGGTTGGTTTGAAAATATATCGCATGAAATACCCACGTTTTCACAAAAATATAATATTAATATTTTGATAGTCAGTGAAACGTGGTTTACACAAAAAAGTAGAGTGCGAATCCCGGGATTCAAATGTTTCAAAAAGATTAGAATAAGTAAGAGAGCCGCTGGGGAAGTAGCCCTTCTTGTTAAAATAATATCCCATACATCGAAGTTCATATTGAGAATCTTGGAACTATAGAAGCACACGCAATTTCTCTTAAAAATGATGTCATTGTTGTTGCCCTCTATGCACTTATAAAATACATAATACAATCTGATTTGCGGAAATCATTCAGCCTAAGCAATAAAATTATAGCAGCAGGAAACCTAAACGCTGAACACACCTGCTGGCACTGGTAAAATACCAATAAAAATGGGAATACTATATTTAACTTTATCGAAACAAAGCCATTGCACATAGCCTATCTAGATGAATTTACCTTGTACCCTCACAATCTAGAAGCAAGACTCAGTAAAGTAGATCTTGCTTTTTTCAAGAATTTAACAGAACCCAAAACCATAATTGCACTCAATGAACTTGACTCTGATTATGAACCAGTATTTATAAAAGTCAATGAAAAGAAAATTGAAAAAGTAAATGATAAACCTCCTGAACTCTTGGATTTTATAGGAGCTGACTGGAAAAAATTCAAAAAATCAATCAATGAAGAATTGACGATAAACTCTTTGCGAAAACCTACTCACTCAATTGATATTTTTCTAAGTGAACTAATGTAAATATTTCAAAAAGCAATTAAAATAAGAATACCATACAAATCGTTGAAAAATTATATTGCAACATTGCCTGATTCTATACTGAAACAAATTAAACACAAAAATAATCCCCGTACAATCCTACAAAAGACAAGAAATAGAAACCTTAAATCGATTGGTAATGAGGCTTGTAGAGCCATTCAGAAAAATATCCATTAGCATAGAAACACTAAATGGGGAAACAAACTCACCTCAGTAAATCCTAAAGATAACTCATTATGGAAATTAACAAGGGTTCCTAAAGGTTAAAATAACAAATTTATACCATCTCTTGAAACTTCCGATGGCGTTGCTTTTAAAGATAGGAACAAAGCTGAAATCATTGCAGATAATTTCGAATTTGTGCATCACTCAACGAATGAAATGGGTGAAGAAGAACACAACAAGGATATAGACAAGAAATATAAAAATATCTCAGCCTATGAATATAATTCGAATGATATCAAACTTGCTACACCTCAAGAAGTTAAAAAATTTATTAAGAAAACAAAACCTCGAAAAGCCCCATGTATGGATGGGATCCAAAATATCGTGCTAAGATATCTTTCTAGAAAAGCAATCGTGCAAATCACGCACATAGTTAATGCTTGCCTTGAGCAGGGCTACTTTCCTGAGGCTTGGAAGGAAGCGAAAATTCTACCCATAAACAAACCGGGAAAAGACTAAAAACTACCTCAGAATTATAGACCAAATAGCCTCCTTCCTACAATCAGTAAAATATTTGGAGCAGTCATATCAAACAGGTTACAAATTCACGAGTCAGAGAATAAACAAATAATACCGGATCAATTCGGATTTCGGAAAAGCCACTCCACAGTACATCAGCTAGCTGCCTCACTGATTTTATAAGCACGCATTTCAATATAAAACATAGTACATGCGCGCTATCCCTAGATATCGAGAAGGCTTTTGATACTGTGTGGCATAAAGCTCTTATATGTAAATTAGCTGATTATAAAATACCGCGAAATTTATTTAAAGTGATAGATCACTATCTTCAATTGAGAAGCTTTCAAGTACATATATACGACGAGATCTCGAACACAAGACCTATAGCATCAGGGATTCCCCAAGGTTCTGCTTTGAGACCCGTTTTGTTCTTATACTTTCTGGATGACATTCCAAACGCTGAAAATGTTAAAACTGCACTTTTTGCTGATGTCGCTGCCCTTTATACAGCACATCAGCGTAGGAGAATAGCAATAAGTGGACTACAAAAATGTATTACAATATTGGAAGAGTACTTCCATCGACGGAAGAATAAATTTAATACGACCAAGACTGACTTTGTGATATTCTTGCAAAACGATGGTGATAAACAATTCTCTGAACTTATAATGTATGACTTTCAACATTTTATTTTCAGTAATATATCCAAAGAGCAAAATGAGCGTCCAAACTGAATTAGCTACTCATGAAATGATTGTACCTCCAATCATGTTGTATGCTGCTCCCATATGGCACAATACTTATAAGTCGAATATTTCGAAACTCCAGAGAGTCCAAAATAAATGTTTCCGAATGACTCTTGATGCGAAATTTGGAACCTAAACTACAGTTTTACACAATAAACTCAATGTACCATCGATCGATAAACAAATATTGAAACTTACCAAAGATTTCTTCGATAAACAATTGTCAAAGCTCATAATACTGCAAAACACTGGTAAGCTACGCTACCAAGACGCACTATTTAAAGTTAAATATAAATTATTGCAACACCGGATGCAGTGATGATTAGACCAATTTCTTTCCAACTGACCTAACAGTTACAGAAAATAGCTTGAGAGGTTGTATATGGTGTAAATAATGTAAGTAGTCGTTAATATTTAATATAACCATTAAACAGGTTTTTACGAAATTTTCTCCCTGATAACTGAACTTTATATTTATGTTTCAAATCGAGTAAATGATTTTATCAACGCAATAAATATTATACTCGTACACAATTAGGAATAAATATCGTTGTCACAAGATAGGAGTCCCAAAAATTTGTATATGTACCATGCATTTTTATTTATTGTATAATGAATTATGAACAATAAAGAGAATTTGGAATTGAACTGGATTGCTCAATCCACTTCAGACAAGGTTCCTCTGCTAAAGTTATAAATCCTCTGTCCAGATACTATGGTGAGTCTCCTCTCTTATTCTCCCTTTTCCTGCTTCACTTTCAGTAGCCTGCATGCATGCTATCAGCGAGTGAGCGCGCATTCATGCTGCCTTGACAAGGCCTAAGTTTTCCCTCAGTGCTATCGACTCCCACTTTCCTCCCCCAATCCCAAAGCGTTCATACGTTATATAAAACCAGGCTAAACTCTCCTCGCTGATAGCGTGCATACATGCTATCTATTATTCAGCGTGCATACATGCTGTCGCGACAAGGCCCAAGTTTCCTTGTATTGCATTTTCTATGTCAACTGTAATTCGCTGGATATCTATTTGCAAGAGACAACCACGTGATTTCCTTGGGATCATTTTTCTAATGGGAATATTCCAATTATTCATCCATAATATAAAAAAAAATTGCTGTAAATAAGCATCTTTCAAATATCACACTTGACCACATCTTCTGAACTTATAAATTAAATTTATTGATATCATAGGTCCATCACTTTGTCTCGAGTGAACAAATCTTCTCCATTTTCACAGTATCTTTAATTATGTAAATGTGGCAATTTTTCTTGTGAAATAAGGCTCTCAGAATAATACATATGTCTATTACTTCCTTAATTTTTTATCGAATATATTCATATTATAGGTTAACCTATTCGTTCCAAACCAATGAAGTTTTTATGTCCTTGCGCCAACCTTCAATTATGTGAGTGATAGAAACTGTACTTTAAAATTAAATTTTTCGGATAATGTGAATTATCATATCTCCTTATCCCTTCGGAAAAAAATGTATTGATATTATTCGTCAATCGATTCTCCTTGAACCAAAGGATTTTTTATATCCTTGTATCATCTTTCAATCACGTTTCACATAAAAACTCTACTATAAAAATTAATTCTTGGAATAATAATAATTATCACGTCTGCTATAGTCTTTGACAAAATATATTAAAATAGTAGGTCAACCTATACGTTTCAAACCAATGAATTTTTTATGTCTTTGCTTGAACTTTGAATTACGTGACTTATAAAAACTCTACTATAAAAATCAATTCTTCGAATAATAAAAATTATTATGTCTGCTATAGTCTTTGACAAAATATATCAGAATGGTAGATCAACCCGTCGACCTATTCGTTTCGAACCAAATAATTTTTTGTGTCTTGGCTTGAACTTTGGATCACGTGACTTATAAAAACTCTACTATAAAAATTAATTATTAGAATGATAAAAATTATCATGTCTGCTATAGTCTTTGACAAAACATATTAAAATAGTTGATCAACCTATTCGTTTCGAGCTAATGAATTTTTTTGTCTTTGCTTGAACTTTGAATTACGTGACTTATAAAAACTCTACTATAGAAATCAATTCTTCGAATAATAAAAATTATAATGTCTGCTATAGTCTTTGACAAAATATATTACAATTATAGGTCAACCCTTTCGTTTCGAACCAATGAATTTTTTTTGCCTTTGCTTGAACTTTGAATTACGTGACCTACCAATATGTGCTTCCATATTACCTTATATTAATGCGCTTAGTTGGTTGAGAGTAAAAGATCGGCGGAAATATTTTATGACCATCAACCTTTATCGTATTCTTAATTCAGGCAATCCTCCGTTCCTCTGTGAATCAGGTCAGTATGTACTATTGTACTATGTAGCCAGTGTGCAGAGTCACAATACCAGAAGAAACGGAAACTCAATGTACATCTCTATGCGTAGAACTTTGACGTATTTTATTTCTTTCTTTGTCTCTTCAGCCGTTCCCTGGAAACCTTTGCCATCTTTGACATAACTCTTTCGTTCCTTATATATCCATCTAGTTTTTATTATAAAGCGCTTGTTAGTTCATGCAATTGTTTCTTTTATCTCTATTCCAATGTTATTCCATCTTATTTTGATTATATTCTTCTAACGACGGAAGATCTTCTCCCGGTTCCTGTCGTCTGTTTTGAAACAAAGAATAGCTACTTTTCCCTGAATGTTCCCCAAAGCTTTCCTCCAATTTTCCTTTCAAAGTGTCAAAAGTCAAAATCTCTGGGTTTTCAAAAGTACCCAAAACACTCGTTACAGGTTTCCGTAATTGATTCCGGAATTGATTTAAATATTCAGGAAGAGGAGACCTATCATCGGGAACGTCTGTTTCGAGGTTTCATCCTAACCCTTAATCAACAGAAGTAACTTACCCGAAACTGAGATTGAAGGGGATGCCTCTCCTTCAAGCAGTGATATAATTCAGGTCACTGACGTACTTAAATTAATTATTCCATTATCATTCATTTCTTCTAACACCATACGTGTATTTCGCATTGGATAGCGATCCCAGGCCCTAGCACGTCCTGTCAAGGTCATATATCGATCAGAAGTAGATGCTTCAGCGATGATTCGAGTATATGTCATGATGAAGAAAAAGCACTCGATTCCGGATGCAATAAAGGAATATCGGATTTCCAGAGATCGAACATTGATGCAACAACGGAACTTCAAGGAGCAAAAGAGGATACTAGACGAACGTCCTGCCAGAGGAGAGAAAGATCTGCGAATAACTTACAGAAACGACGTTCCCGTAATAGTTCCTACCAAGAAAATCCAACAGGTGACCTCCTAACGTCACTTGTTCCACCTGTAAGCCTATATTATCCGAATGTTAGAGGAATTAATAGTAAGTTGCTACATTTAACTAATTCTCTTGATATTTATGATTATGATATCATTGCTTCCACAGAAACTTGGCTAAAATGATCTATTAACAGTGCAGAGGTGTTTGAGTCGGATGTGTTTCAGGTTTTTAGGGATGATCGTGTAGATAGGCCTGGTGGTGGTGTTATTCTTTCAGTCAAAAATATATACAACTGTGTAAAAATAAATGTCTCTGCTGTAATTCAGGCAGCGCCCTTAATAAACATTGTAGGGGCAAAAATTTATTTTCCAGCAGCACGAGTGATTATAATAGCTATTTATATTCCACCTGCCATCTCAGTCCAAACTCTTGAGAGGATTCTTCTTGCTTTAATATCTATTCGCGAAATTTCTGACCATAAAATGATTATACTGGGAGATTTTAATATCCCAAACTTTGAAAATCATTTCAATAATATCAAGGCTGATAATAAAGCAAGTGTATTGACCTCTTTTTGTGAATACTTCGAGTTTAAGCAATTTAATTCAATTGAAAATTGTAATAATCGTTATCTTGATCTTTTATTTGCTAACTTTGAAGTCGGAATTAATAAAATTACTGCTCCTCTTTTACCAGAGGATATGCACCATCCGCCACTAATTGTACAGTTTCATATAAGTATAAAGAATAAGAATACCACTTCAACATTTGTTGAACAATCTAAATTCAGAAGGTATAATTTTAGGAGAGCTGATTCCAAATCACTTTACACGAGTCTAAATAACACTGACTCATCCCTATGGGCTTGTGATGTGTCCGATCAAGCAGTTTCCTCTCTTTATATGCACGTTTACGCTATACTTGACCAATCTGTTCCATTATTCAAATTGAATAAATCAGTACTGTGTTTTCCTAAGCGGTACACTTATGATATAATAATCGGTAATTAATAGAAAAATAAATTAAAGGCTAAATATGACTCCACGCATAACCCTTACTATCTCAATATACTCAGAAAATTACGTGCTAGTATCAAAAAGCGTATTGAAATTGCATTTTCTGGATTCACAAACAAAGCAGAGGCAAGCATAGTCATAGAACCATCTCCTTTTTGGTCGTATGTCAATAGATTAAAGCGTGACCATAGAATACCAGGTGTAATAAGTTTTAATGATATTGAATTTACAACTCCTCAGGAAATAGTACAAACTTTTGCTAACTACTTTCGTAGTGTCTTCAATAAGTCTACTGCTCATGCGTTTTCACTAGATGAATCTTATCAGCGATGAATGGGTGATAATATACAATTTTCCGAAAGCACTGTGTCAAAAGCAATTAAAAAGTTACCAAGTAAAATTACTGCT
>WSXT02065505.1:0-12494 GCA_011762715.2 Neuroterus valhalla | reverse complement strand
ATCGTCAATTTCGTTCATTTTTTTCGGGCGTATAATGTCTAAATTCCACGCGATTGTGGGACAAAATTGATTTTTTGTATGGTTCTGTGATTTTCACGGGCCGAGGGGCACTTTTTCCCTTAGTCCGAGTAAGCTCAAATTCCACACAAATTATTTCTACATAAAATGGAACCAAAACGGGGAGTAGCATGAACTCTAGTTTTTTTTTGATGCTGATGAAAAAATTATTGCAAGTGCCGATGCACGCTCTCACGGTATCAGTACTTGCTTATTTCAAAAAAGAAAAACCGGGGTCATCGAAATTGTAGCTTGCTAATCCAAAATCCTGACTTCAACTGAACGGAGATACGTCGAAGTAGAGCAAGAAGCATTATCATTGCCAGGGGCCGCCGAAAAATATCGAAGAATTCATTACACGCTTGTTCATTATGATCGAAACTGACCATACACCTTTAGTTAACATATTACAGACAAAGCTTCGAGATGATCTTTCTCCACGTTTACAGCGTCTTAGACTTAGATTGATGCCCTACAGATATGAACTACAATACGTACCAGGAGAAACTCTCGTAGTAGCAGATTGTCAATTTGTTGCTATTCGGTACAAGAATACCAGTGAATATGCAGTAGGAAGTCCTAACTTCAATATATTCAGGTCACCAAGGTATCATCAAATGTCGTCGCAGAGCCAAAGAATCTATATGGTGGCTAGGCTTTAGCTCGCAGATCGAGAATCTATTTCGTAAAATGCTTAAATTCGAAAGAGAGCGAATCTGATATGTAAACTCCCAAACCCTCACTAAAAAAATCTTAATGAACAAATGAAAGGTAAAAAGTACCAGCAAACTTGATTTTAAAGCAAATATCAAAAGAATCTGTGTAACAACCTGTCGAACAAATCGCACAATAACCCGTCAAGCAAATTGTACAAAAACACATCGAAACATTTGTACAACAACCTATAGTAGAGCAATAGATGAAAAGAATACCGCCACACCGGCAAACAAAACAACCCCAGCGATTGAGATATCATCGTTTAGGCTGTGTGTAAAATATCTGCAAGGACCTTAGGGCGCTGTTCTTGTTGTCTGTCTTACTCCATGTCCTCCTTCTCGATCTTGAGTATGCCTAGCCATACCTTCCGTCTTATTCGTTGCGTTATTCTCGTATCTATTATCAATCATCAGTCAATTAGTGATAACACTACAATTTCTTATTGAAAGGGTCAAGCAGTAAATCTTGAAGTCTTTTCATCCCGAGAATTGATCAATTTTTCCGGCATCGAGGATGGCGTTGAATTCAAGAAATTTCAATTCCGAAATTTTACGAGATTAAGTTATTCGTGATCTTTTATTTCTTTCTATCTTCGAGATTCATACTCAGCAGCCGATGAAAAAATTCTGATTCCTAAAGACTAGCCAGCAGCATTGGTAGTCGGTACCAAAATCACATGACGCAACAACATTACGTCGTTTATTTCACCCGCATTTAACTTGGGAAAGGGGGTGCCAGAAATACCGGTACGTTACTGATGTGTATCAATTCTATAAAGATCGACCCATCAGCTACTTGACCACTTGGCCGTATTCCCGCTTATGTCATGTCGCAACCCTGGCCGCCTCTATATTTAGCGGTCTTGAAAAGTCGACGTCCAGGGATGGTCAGCAGGACATTGTCGTTGCCAAGAAACCTGAGTGCATTGGACAAAGATTCGCCCCCACTTTTTCGCGTAAACTATAAACTGCTCGTCAACCACAAGTCTTTGAACGTACTATCCGCAATATCTGTGAATTTCATCTTTCGGAAATGTACCTAGTCCATTTCGATAAAGCTGGATACAGTCCAAACTCTGAGCATTGCCGCTTTTGGGGGAATAGGGGAGTATGATTCCGAGAATCGTTGAACCCCTACTCCAAACACATTCCCGCTCGAGCGTGCAGAGGGGAACACTAAAGCATGTCAAACTCCGAGCATTGCCGCGCGTTGAAAGTGGACGAAACTTATAAACAGTGTTTAACCTGCTAGTTAACCTATGTTTGAAGGTTCGTAATTCACGAAAATCATGCATTAGCCATAATAGGTTTAGTCCGAAAAACAAATACATATAAACAAATTTTCATATGACAGTTAAGCAAAACCTCACTTTCAACATAAACGGAAAAAAATGTTGAATCATCTATATTTGCTTTCAATTTTAATTTGCAATCATTAATCTGTCTTCAGGTACAATTTATATTTTGTAATATGTACATTTTTACTTGTGTGAAAATTCAATAAAAGTTATTTGTATCTTATATTTCAAATTGAACGTTCAAATTATGCATTTGAAAGTTCCTCTCGAAAATTTAAACTTTATTTAAAATTATTATCTGCAAAATTCAGTAGCTGAGTATGCATTTAATTTTCTCTCTGACTCTTGCCATCAGATGACTCAAGTGGGGCGAGACAGTAGAAAAAAAAATAATAAAAAACATGAGCTATTCAAATTCAGTCAATGAAAATGATGTATAAATGAAATTTTGAAATCACTAAAAATTTGTTAGACTTTTTGAAAAATAAATAAATATCAGTTGTGAAATGTAGCTCTTTTTTTGCTGTCGCTAGTACATTCAAAAACGTCAAACACTGTGTGGTTTTTTATTGGTAATATGTATATTCAAACAAGCATTTCAAGCAATTGAAAAACTTAAAAATTTTTACCAAGGGAATCCTAAATATTTGAACCAATACGCTCGCGGCAATGCTCGGAGCGTAGGATATGAAATTCATGAGTTGAGAGTGATGCTCAGGAGTGGGCGTAGCACTCGAGAGAGGAACCGAGGACGCGGCAATGCTCGGGGTTTGGACTGTATAAGGTACATTTTGATGCCCAATATTGTAAAAGATGGAGGAAGATTTGAAAACATTTTAGAATTTTTTATTAATTTCTGACACTTAGGGGTCGAAATTGACAGCCTCCCCCAGCAGATAGGGGGACGAAACTTTTTTGTAATTATTCAACATCAAAATATACAAAATCCATGTTTAGGATTTTAGGTGAGGAGCTTTGAAAGTATTTCAGACATTTTTATTGATTTTCGACACTTAGAGGTTGAAATTGGCTACTTTCTCCGGCAGCTAGGGGAAACGTTGCAAACTTCATCCCCATCTTCAGAGGGCTGTACAGTTGATTTTACCAGAAATAATAACCGGAATACTTTTAACCAGAAAAAATCAACCAGAAAAAATTAGCTAGAATTTTCTGGTCACAACAACTAAACCTTCTGATTGAAACAACCAGAAATCCTCAACCATCCTCAACCAGGTACCCAGGTATTCTCAAAAGTACATTTTTAAAAAATTTTTTTCTACAATACAGTTAAAATATCATTATTAAAACCAATAGTATATCAAAGTGCAACATTCGAAGAATATTCGGTGAGATTTTCATAAAGATATATTCCAAAATACGGCAATGGCAGGAATATTATTCGGAAGAGTCGCGGAAAAAAGTATAATTGCGGTGCCCCTCATAACTTCAGAACTACTACACCGTGTTTCCAAAAAGTGAAAAATTGGAATTTCGAAAAACCCTCCCCGCGTTACCTGGGGAAAGCGATCATCTTTTGATTTTTTTTATTTACGATGATTCAGCACCCAGTCATGAGGGGCACCGCAATTCTACTTTTTTCCGCGACGCTTCCGAATAATTTCTGCCATTGCCGTATTTTTTAATATATCTTCATGAAAATTTCACAAAATATTCTTCAAATGTTACACTTTGATCTACTATCAGTTGTAATAATAATATTTTTACTGTGATAAAAAAAAATTCAAAAAAATGTGCCTTTTTTTGCACGAATTAACCTTACCCCGCCCTTTACAAACAAGAATTCCTTTTCATCCAAGGAAGTTGAAGTTCTACCAAAAAGACGACTAGTCAACAATATATGTGCATGAAGTTTTGAATGAAAAGTAATATTTCCGGAATAATAAGACGAACTTTATGGAAAGAATCAATCTTGAACGTTTAAATGTAAATTTCTAACAGGAACGAAAGTTTAAACAAAAAAGGATGAATATTCAACCAACATGAATAGCTATTCCAAAAGGACAACTTTCCAACTAAGTACAATATTAACCATGTTTTCATGTGGGTTATACTTGAATCTTAGTTTGCTCCTTTTAATTTCATAATTATTTTGGGTAACGTAGCTATAAATTTTCATCAAATCATACAAGAAAAGGTAATAATTATTATTTGTTCATTTTGCCAAACTTTATAGAAAACTAAAACACCTCTGGTTAGGAGTAGGCTATGAATCACATGGTAAACAAGGATTTGGTATTATTACGAATGAGAGAGTAAAACGGAATGTCAAAAAAGATGGATATGCATCTTCTTGATTGAAATGGATTAGATTGAAATTGGGAATCAAAAGGTTGTTTATTGCACCCTGATATTCTCTTGTTGATTGTTAGTATAGTATAGGGAAGCAGAAGACACGTCCTGGGATTCGTTGAATGATATCAGAGGAACATGAGTCTCAATAATTTCTGAGATTCAGGAACGAACAGTAATAAAAAATAGAGCTGTACGTTCAAGCGCAGAAAAAGGTTTGTTTGATACATACATAAGGCAATGGACATAATGACAAACATATATGAGACATTCTTTTACAAGTCCTACAGATTGGGACGAAAGTTGACCGACCCATTTTTACCCATTTTTTACTTTATTGAAAAAGAGAAGATAAGTTTTTGAGGAATTCCTTTATTTTACAATTCTTTGAGGAATGGGAAGGGTTGAAAAATTGAGAATTTGAGTGGAGACTATTTTTAAAAAATGCATAACTCCTGTTCTATTTGAGCTATAGACATTTTTTTTCATTTGAATGATAAAAGAACGAGCTTTAATAAAACAATCATCTCAAAAATATTATGGACAAATTGAAATTGTTATAAACAATCAAAATTTTTATATCAATTTTCAACTAGTTTGACCCCCATGAATTAAGTTTTTAGTATTTTTATCGTATTCTAAGTCAAATTTCCGATCGAAAGCTATTTATTTAAAAATGGTGAAATTATGATTACTATCGGAAAAAATTTAATGTATCTAGCGGTGTCGAGCGCGGTGCCTCACACCGGCACGCGTATCACATTGAACGGCCGATTTTCTTCTTTGATATCGTTTTCCTTTTAAATATGAATGATTATTATATATTTTTAAATAAATAATCTTATTTCTAAGACAAGATAACTTTATTAGACATTCAAGAAATAAATAAATAAAAAGAAGGAAAAGAAAAACATCATTATTGAGAATGTAGATTACTTTATCAGGATTATTAGGATTATTATATAGATTTCTTATTCACGAGAGACGAGTTTGTTAGAATACAGTTAGAATATCAAACTGAAATTTTATCCATGTAGACAAATTTGTAAAATAATACATTTTTGGAAGAAAAGACACGAATTTTCTAGAAGGTAGTTAAGGTTTCTAGAACCTAGAAAGGTAAATCCTAAACAAAAAACCTAATTTCTAATCTTGAAACTTAGGTTTTCTACATGAATAGATGAACATTTCCAATCCAGAAGGACAATTCAAATCCAAAATCATGAAATATTCACAAAACGGCATTGAATGATTAACAAAAAGAGCAATTATAAAAAAACCAATCCAATCCAAATGGACAAATCGTCTATCCAACAAGACGAATTTCGAAAATAATACATTCTTTCAACAAGAAAGATGAATTTTCTAGAAGGTACTCAAAGCTTCTAGAGCGTGGTTGCATTTTAAACCTAAAGAATTAAACGCTCAAAAAAAAGTTAATTTTTGACGTTTAAATATAAATTTCTTACCAGAAAAGATTGATATTTCGAATCCAGAAGGACCAATCACATCCTAAGGGATGAAATATTAACAAAACAGCATTGAAATAATGAATAAAAAAGTTATAATATAAGAAAACGAATCCAAATGAAAAAATCGTCTATCCAGGAAGATATATTTTGAAAGCAATAAATTTTTCTCAAGAAAAAAGCCGAATTTGCTAGAAGATGATTAGAGCTTCTAGAGGGTTCTTTGATTTTCAACCCAAAAAGTTAAACGCTCAACAAAAAAGTTAATTTCTAACGTTAAAATATCAATTTCCTACCAGAAAAGATTAATATTTCCAATCCAGAAGGACAAATCACATTCTAAAGGATGAAATATTAACAAAACATTATTGAATTATTGAATAAAAAAGTTATAATAAATGAAAATAATCCAATCCAAATGGAAATATCGTCTATCCAGGAAGACAAATTCCGAGAGTCATAAATTGTTCTCATGAAAAAAGGTGAATCTGCTAGACGATGATTGAAGCTTCTAGAGGGTTGTTATATTTTCAACCTAAAAAGTTAAACGCTCGACAAAAACGTTAATTTTTGACGTTAAAATTTAAATTTTCTACCAGAAAAGATTGCTATTTCGAATCCAGTAGGACAAATCCCATCCTCAAGGATGAAATATTAACAAAACAGCATTGAATTAATAAATAAAAAAGTTACAATAAAGAAAGCTAATCTAATCCAAATGGAAAAATCGTCTATCCAGGAAGATAAATTTTGAAGGAATAAATTTTTCTCAAGAAAAAAGACGAATTTGCTAGAAGATAATTAGAGCTTCTAGAGGGTTGTTTGATTTTCAACCCAAAAAGTTAAACGCTCAACAAAAAAGTTAATTTTTAACGTTAAAATATAAATTTTCTACCAGAAAAGATGAATATTCTCAATCCAGAAGGACAAATTACATCCTAAAGGATGAAATATTAACAAAACATTATTGAATTATGGAATAAAAAAGTTATAATAAATAAAAATAATCCAATCCAAATGGAAATATCGTCTATCCAGGAAGACAATTTCCGAAAGTAATAAATTGTTCTCATGAAAAAAGACGAATTTGCTAGACGATGATTAAAGCTTCTAGAGGGTTGTTGGATTTTCAACCTGTAAAGTTAAATCCTCAACGAAAAAGGATAGTTTTTAACGTTGAAATATAAATTGTCTACCAGAAAAGATGAATATTTCCAATCCAATCTTTTCTGGTAGAAAATTTATATTTAAACGTTAAAAACTAACATTTCGTTGAGAATTTAACTGTACAGGTTTAAAATCCAACCACCCTCTGGAAGCTTTACATACCTTCTAGCAAATTCGTCTTTTTTCTTGAGAAAAATTTATAACTTTCAGAATTCGTCTTCTTGGATAGACGATTGGTAGGAAATTCATATTTTAACGTTAAAAATTAACTTTTTTGTTTAGGATTGACCTTTCTAGGTTGAGAATTCAACTACCTTCTAGAAAATTCGTTTCTTCCCTTCCAAAAATGTATTATTTCATAAATTTGTCTTTATGGATAGACTTTCAGTTTGATATTCCAACTGTATTCTAACAAAATCGTCTCTCTTGATTAAGAAATCTATATAATAATCCTAATAATCTTAATGAAGTAATCTACATTTTCAATAATGATTTTTTTCTTTTCCTTCTTATTATTATTTATTTCTTGAATTTTTAAATAAATTACCAGAACGCAACGCCCGATGCCAATCTTCAAAAATCTCAGAGGCTGATTTACCGGATAGAATCCTGACTCCGAGCTGTTTTCCCAAGCTCAGTTTTCCAACGAAAATCGACCGCATTAGGAAATGCTCTTACTCAACAGCAATGGACTTGCTCCATCGACGTTTTTGGCTCCAAGCGGCTTAATCATGGCTCACAAATTTTGCGCTTACATTTGCATGGTTGCCTGTTTTTATCCGAATATTTATTCATTCCTGTTATGTACCATTTTATGTTCTATGTATTTATGCTCTCTTCAAACATTGTTTAAACATTCCAGCGATATTTTATTCACCACTTTTTATTACCTTCCAACACCGATAACTTGTCTTCTACGACTTCTCGTTTTTAAATTCAATGTATGTTACTTTTTTTAAAAATATATGTCACATTCTCCGAAAACAGTACTCTCCCGGTCATTCTTCAGTCGTCCCATTACTCAGTCCGTTCTATGAAATTTTCCCTCTTATTGATTCATTTCCCCTAATCGAAGTCAGATGCTAATTTTTTGAATTTGAAATCTTCCGTTTGTCTGCAATCTCCGTTATTTTCTGATATAAGAAATCGAAAAAAATTAACATCTCTATTTTTGACTCTCAAAAAACAGAATTCAAAAGATTTTGAATATAACTGATGAAGTTTATGTTATGAAACGCAAAGAAAGATGGAAAAGTATAAAAGGGACGAGAGTTGAGTAAAACAGAATATGTAAGTACAAATTCATATTTCAAAAAATTCCTATATAAGGAATCTTTATTGTCAGGCGTAGCGCCTAACCGTGTCACTGTTGTGTGCGTACGTGTGTCAGGTTTCGTGTTAAGATGGCTGTGTGTGATTTTGCATGTGTGCGAAGTAAAAGGCCTCTTATTTGATCGTTTGTTTAGGTTTTAGGTTTCAGAACAGTGCTAGCTGAAATAAATGCTAACAGCACGTTTTTTTTGTACTGAAATTTTTGCAAACAACACGATTTTTCGTGAAATCATCCAATTGATATTTGATTTTTGGAACTCCATTTTGAATCATTTATAAAATTTGAAAAAGGGTTTTCGTATTTTTTACAGCGATCCGAGTTAACTATTCAACTATTTGATAGCTTGTGTGTACCTTTTCTATCATTATTATGCATTTGTGGTTAAAAATTTCATGATTGTTAATTGTATGTTTTTTTAATTTTTAGAAATGTTAAAATAACTTGATAAAAATTTGATTCTTTTTCATATTGGATTTTTCTTTAATTTCTCAAATTATTTCAAAATTAATTTCCTTAATTTTCGTTTGTGCTTATATTTTTACGCTAATAAATTATATAGCAACCTGCAAATACAAATGCGTCGAAATATATTATTAATATTATTATTATTATTCATGTGTTGTTGAACTTTTTAAATTCTTATCATAGAGAGAAGGTATTGGTTTTATTTGAAAATCGACTTTCGCGGAATGTACGAAAACTTCACGTTTTGAGACCTCCTGATTCCGAAAAAAGTAGTTTTCACGTTGGTGTCTGTCTGTCTGTTGTCATATTGGATTGCCCTTTGGCAAACATTTTGAGGGAACAAAAATACAGGTCAAGCTCGTTAATCAGATATTTTGGATGCAAAATCAAAGAGGGGGAGCATTTTGAAGATTTTTTGGACCTTTTTTTCCAAGACAAAAAATTTTGAGCAAGATTTCTTGTAGTAGGTAAAAAGTGAAACTGCTTCTTCAAGAATTGATTTCCTGTTCGAAAATTTATCACTCATGAGAGATGAGGGAAGAGAGATGGAGAAAAGAGGAAAAGAAGAAGAGTAAAGCAGAGATGATAAAAAAGAAAGAAATCCAAATATAAAAAGAGAGGAAAAGAAAAAGAAGAGGATAGATTTATGACAAGAAGGAAGTTGAATGAGAAAGGAATTTACGGAAGAGGAGAAGGTAACAATCAGAAAAAGATAGAAGAAGAGGAGGAAAAAGTCGGAATCAGAAGAGAAGAAAAGAAGAGAAAAAAAGGAGGAGAAGAGAAGTAGAAAAGAACGCAAGAAAGAGAAAGAGAGAAGAAGAAGAAGATACAATAAAAAGAAGTTGAAAAAGTGAAAGAGAGATGAAAGTTGTGAAGAGAAGGGTGAAAAAGGAGAAAAAAAAGGCGAAAAAGGAGAGAAGAGAAGGCGTGAATGTGAGAAAAGAAAACGGGGAGGAGAGAATAAGCGACGGAGGGAGGAAGAATTCTACGGGAGGAGAGAAGAAAATAATAAAGAGGGTAAGAGAGCTGGGAAAAAAGGAAAAGAGGAGAATAAAAAAAGAAGACAAGCAGAGAGTTTAGCAAAGAAGAGAGGAAGAAAAGAAGAGAGTTAAAAGAAAAAGAGAAGAAAAAAGTGAAGGAAAGAAGAGTAATTAGAAAAAAGGAAGAAGCAAAAAAGAGAAGGAGAAAAGAAGATAGTTAGGATATGAAGAGAAGAAAGGCTTGACAGAAAAGAGGACAAGCATAGAAGAGAAACATGAAAAAACAGAAAAAAAAGGTGAAAGTAGAAGAGGATAATAAGAGAAAAAAGAAATAAAGAGAAGGAGACAAACAGTGAATAAAAAAAGAAGAGCAGACAGAGTCGAGGAGAAAAGAAAGGAAAGGAGTACAAAATAAGTGAAGAAGAGAAGAGAAGAAGGGGAGAAAACAGAAATATAAGAAGGGAAGGAAGGACGAATAAAATAAAAACGACACAGAAGAGAATAAGAGAGTAAAGGCATGAAGAGAGTTGGGAGACGAAAAGAAGGAAGGAAGGATAGAAGATTAGAAGGAGAAAGAGAAAGTTTAGAGGTGAAGAGAAGGAGAGGAGAAAAGGAGAATATGAGAGAAGGAGAGTATAACAAAAGAAGAAAAGAGTGATGGGAAAAAAGAAGAGTTTGGAATGAGGGGAATAGGAAGAGAAGAAATGTGTGAGAGAGAAGTAAAAAAGGAAACGATAGGACAGAAAGAAGGATTCAAGAGAAGAAGGAAGTGGATTGAAGTAACAAGGGTAGGTGAGTTGGAGACAGAATAAAAGGAGGAAGTAAGAGGAGGGTAAAGTAAGGAGAAAAAGAGTGCAAGAAGCAGAAGAGAGTTTGAAGAAGAAAAAGAAAAGAAGAAGGGAAACGGAGGGAAGAGAGGGTAAAGCCAAGAAAAGAAGATAAGAATGAAAAGAAAAAGGAAAGAAGAAAAAAAGAATTGCAGGACGAGAAGGGGGATTAGAAAAGAAGAAGAGAAGAGAGTTGGGAGGAGAGAGGAAGAAGAGCAGAAAAGCGGAGGAGAAGGGAAGAAAAGAGAAGAAGAGTAACAGCGTAGAGAGGAGAGGAGAAGGTGAAGATAACAGAGGAATGGTAAAAGTGAAAAGGGTGAGAACTGTAAAAGAGCGTTAACAGATGGAGGGAAATGGGAAGGAGAAAGAAGAAATGAAGGAGAGGAGAAAAATATCGGAGAACGAAAGGAAAAAAGAAGAGAATGAGAGAAGGAAAGGAGAAAAAGTGAAGAGTGTTAATAGAAGAAAAAAAGGAGGGGAGAAGAGAAGAAGAGAAGAACAGAGTAATGAGAAAAAGGGGAGGAACAAAGGAAAGCAGGAGGACCAAAAAAAGTTGAGTGACGGAGAAAAAAGGAGCAGAAAGGAACAAAAAGGAGAAGAAGAAAAACAAAAATAAAATATCTGAATGTCTCCGGGAGTCTATTCTTCAAGATCAGAATATTATTATCAAAATATTATAATCCATTCGTTGTCGTTTCTCAACAATAAAGTATCAGCCCATTCATCAATAATTCATAAATTTCGAGAGTATTTTATCTTATTGTTTCGAATTGGATCAAAATTTTGTGACTCCTTGAAATGGGTCGTATGATTGGTATTTTCACCTCTTCAGAATATTCGCGAATTTCGAAAACACGTGCAGAACGACATCGTTCGTTATAGAATGATCAAAGTTGAAATTTTATTCGACATTCAAATCCTAATATTTTACTTATTTGCACAATTCAGGATAACACAAATCTTTTTTCAATTCAATTTATAAATTGCATTTTAAAAAATTAAATTATTCAATACATTTTTTACCAATCAGACTCATAAATCGGAGGTCTAAATTTAAAAAAAAATAACAATTTTTCCGAAACTGGGAAAAGGAACAATTGAATTAATGAATCTCGATAATTCATTAGAATAATAGGTTCAGAATTAAGGGACAAGGAGCGCGTGCGTCAGCGCGCGCTAAGTGATTACTAGTATAATAAAGTCTGAGATTTTTCTGAAACATACATATGTATGCAAACATCATATAAAGGCTAAGACTGTTTACCTTACTTCTGTGATAACTCTCACATTCTGATATTATCTAAATGTACTGTATAATCATAGTTTTGAATATTTACCGAATTTTTGCTTCTCTTCATATTCCAACTAATTTGAGCTTGGAAAGTGCTGCCTCTGCAGGAGAGAACACGATATTTGGTCGGCTCATTTCAATCAATATAATAGCTGAAAATGAAGTCAATGAACAAGCTCGAATAGATGTAGGAGTAGGTAACAATTCTGGAAGGTAAGATGATTACCTACTATTATCTACTCAGCGGATATGCACTACGGACAGCCACACATAAGGTAGCGCTGCTAACAGCTGATAAGTAGGTGATTCAAGCCTCGCTGTATATCGTGGGACAGTCTCATGGCGACTTGATTACAAAGTAACATCAAATGCCTGCTGGGGGCACAACATGTGTCCTTTTTTCAAAAAAAAGTTTTGTCAACAATAAGACACACAAAAATGTACTGCGAATAAATGGATGATTTTCTATACATCCGACGGCAACGAAAAAGAAGTTAGGATGAGTCAGGGTATATTTTAAGCCAAATTTGGTACTACCCGTCCGCATAGTATACACGAATCCTAAAAAAAAAAAAAAAAAA